>VZTM01031674.1:102006-122746 GCA_013400555.1 Jacana jacana
TTTTTTAATAAAAAAAACAAGAGTGCAAGTATGACCTTTTATTCTGTCCTTAAACCAAAATTCCTTCTAGGTCTGAAAATTCTTCTTGAACTGGCTGGTGGGGTCACACTCTGCTAATTGACTTTATTATTTTTTAAATGTCTTACCCTTAGCTATTACTCATCCTTTTTGTTCATACTCTGCATAGGCAATTGATGCTTAAAGATCCTTGCAAAGTCGTATGACTTTCCAAACCTAAAAGCATGGACTAGGAATCACCAGGGCTATATCTAGCTGACCAGGGCCAGAGATGTATTTGGGACTCAGGTGATGAAGATAGACAGCTTTCTTAGCAGAAATGACCGTGCTTAAATACATTGAGATGTGGACACCTGGGAGTGCATCACTGCCCATCTAGATGGTAAATTGGACAGAACGTGGATGTCTTCCTTCCTTTGCTGTGCAGTTTTAAAACCTACCAAAAAAAAAAAAAAAAAAAAAAAAAGCAGCAGGCTTGAGCCAGCCCAGGAGTAAAGCTGACAGAGTCACTGCAAAAACTGTGGAAACTGAAAGCATTAAAACAGTGATGACTTCGAAAGCTTATTTCTGCTGTCTTAATTCTCTATAGCCTGTTGTCCATACAGATTTGTCATTTGCTCCCACAGACTTTCTGCTATCCTTTTATTTTTCCACCTACCGAATTCCTCCACTGAAAATATTTAAACAACAAATAAAGCCAATAATAACAATACTAACAGAACTAATATTTTCTAGTACCACATTATTTCCTGTGCTCATATGTTCTTCCTTTCCTCTACCCCTTGTCTGTCTTGTGTAAGTATTTTTTGAGTTCTGTGGTCTGGAGATTTTCTCCTATTGTATATTTATACAATTGAGGTAAATTCCATGTTTCTTAATCGTTCTGATGTGTTAGCTTCTATCAGGTTTGTATAGTATATTCATATCAAATATATGCATATCAACATCAAACTTTGAGGGAGAAAGAATAGAGTCAGAGGTTGTGATGACAAGGAAGAAAAAAATGGTTTGCTTGTCCAACACAGGACACCATAAAGTTACTTCTTTGATATGGGTTCTTGTGTATACATACCCATGGTTACACTTAAGACTAATACATCTCCTATTTGAATACAGCTGCAAATATATTCGGACCTTGAAATACAGACTACAGAACAGGATTTAATGTTTAAATCTACAGATATCCGCATCTTCCTTCAAAAATTAGCCCAAGATGTGGACTGTCATTAAAAGATTGTGGTCTCATGCTACATATATTATTGGTCCTAATGTGTCTTGTATAGCGAACAATTTACCACAAGGAAAGTTACTGCACATAAAAAGTAATTTGAAAATTAATCCATGCTGTTATATGCAGTCTATCACATATGTAATGAAGAAGGAGAGAAAGAACATGTATTCAGCCTTAGAAGAATTTTCAAGTTTTACATTGTACCATCACAGTAGCTAGCAATGGTTTCATTTGGACTCCACATTGGTCTTTTAAGTTAGGTGATTCTTTTTCTCCTACAGTTGAGTATGATGATATTCTGCATAGATATGTGTTAGAATCACTGAATCAAAGAGTAGTTTAATTTGGAAGAGACCTCTTGATGTCCCTTGATATAATTCCCTGCTTGAAGCAGGGTCAGCTTAGATCAGGTTGCTCAGGTTCTTGTCCAGTTGGGTTTTAAATATCTCCCTCCAGTTCTCTATATGACAGAGGCAGGCACTTCACCTCCTATTTGGACCTGCTACACAGTTTGTCCATTGCTGTGCTTGCTGATATTAGAATCACAGAATGGTTAGGGTTGGAAGGGACCTTAAAGATTATCCAATTCCAACCCCCTTGCCAGGGACACCTCCCACTAGACTGGGTTGCTCAAAACCCCATCCAGCCTGGCCTTGAACACAACAGGGATGGGGCTTCCACAACTTCTTTGGGCAACCTGGTCCAATGTCTCACCACCTGAGGCTGGTGGTGTTAGTGGCAGGGTTATGCCTTTGACTGGGAAGAATATTTCAGGTTTGTTAACACCCCATGTGTTGGAGCAAAGATGTCTAGCAAAGAATGAGCAGACCCTGGCAATGAGTAGACCTCTCTCATGTCAGATGCTATCAGATAAGGCTGTTTTGACTGGGACATTACCCCTTGTCACACTTTGTCAGGGAGGCAGCCACAGTCTTTGTTGTTGAGTGGTAGTTTTAATGGGGGTACTCTGATGGCAACAGTATATTTTAGACTTAGAATCATAGAATCACAGAATCAGGAAGAGGCCCTTGGGATCATCAAGTCCAACCATCATCCCTACTCTACAAGTTCTCCCCTATACCATATCCCTCAACACCACATCCAATCTACTTTTAAACACAGTCAGGGATGGTGACTCCACCACTTCCCTGGGCAGCCAATTCCAGTGACTAAAGCTCAAAGTACCTCCAAAACTCAAGGTAGATATGGAAACATATGGAGTTCTTTGTGGGAAGCTTATTCCTGCCCTGCAGCACCAACATGCCATCACCAGTGTCTTTCTGCCCTGGACAAGAAGTGGCGTTAGGGGGCTGTCCAAGCCAGTTTGGAGAGAGAAAGTTACCTGTCAAGTAACTCAGAGAAAAGGTAAACAAGACCCTTCTGCCAACTGTCCATGTCTATGCATTGCTGTGCTCTTGGCCTTTCCGAAGCAGTAAGGATGTCTTCCCACTGTTCATGTAAGACTCTTAAGGGACACCTTAAGGGTCCCAGTGCTAGGACATACAACTGTGTGGGTTGGTGATCACCCCCTGATCCTGAAGAGCATTGTTGATCAGTGAGGAGACTCATGAATGCCATGACCATGTGCCAGACCACTTCTTCCTGAGGCCCTCACCACCATGCTTACCACCATCTGGAGACTACTCCTGTTACACAGCTGGGGCCTGGGGTGTCTGGAGACATTGAGATACAGACATATCTCTTGGATTCTGACACATCTGTATAGGGCTTGGCCTGAGCACATGGAGTCATGGCCATATTGGATAATTACTTCTGCATCCAAATCGTTGTGCATATTTTAGAAATACTGAAACTTCCCTCAAATTCCAGCTTCTTTCTTAGGCCTCAGATGATGTTTTCTGAATGTGAATTGGTGAAACCAGGTGTGTTGATTGCCTCTTGACCCTAGTTGTCACATTTTTAAATGCTGTTTAACACCATCTATTCAGCAATGGACACAACCGAGACGGCTGCCTCACAATCTAACACAGGAATGTTTTGCAGCATGTTGTCAAGGCTAAGGCATGTTGTTTTGGTCTATAGCATGAGAATCAGGAAGGGCACACAAGGCCACGAAGCCTGCAGGCTGAAGAAGCCAGATCTGCCGGGATTTATTTTTATATTTTATATAGGAACAAAACCCTGGCGTGCACTATTTTCCAGTACATGCTTGCACATTTTTTTCACAAGAGAGCTGTTTAGACTCCTGTCTTTCCAACACCACCTACAATGGGATCTTTGGTAATAAGTAACATGTATGTAGCCAGGAAGATCGGAAGACTAAGACCTGAGCATGAAACAGAACACAGCAACGCAACAGTATAGATACAGCAGTATTTGGAATTCTACAAGGGCCAGAACTCTTCCATATTAAATGCACTTCTAATAAGCACAGAAAATACAGACCCAGTCCCAAAAGTATCTGAGGCAAGAGCTGAGAGAAAGGTATGAAAAGATGTGATCGGTATTAACCAGCATAACAAACATAGGAGCTATCTCCCTCGTCACGTGAGAAAATTTCCTAGTGTTGGATTCACAGAGCAGCACACGGAGAGCATCCTGTGTGACAGCCATACAGAGACTTTTTTGGAAGAAGACAAGCAAGCATTTCAAGCTACTACCAGTGCAGAAGCACTGGCCAATAAATAAATTAAAAAAAAAAATTGAGAACTTGTCTGTAGGGGCACAGTCTGTGCTGGAAGAAAAAGAGCACTTCAAATGAAAAAGTAATAGCAACAACACATGTCAGTGATAAATACAAAGCAGGGGGAATAGAGAAGGACTGAGCTGTGAAGGACCAGCAAAATAAATGTTTGTGTTCATGCTTTGAAAAAGGAACACAAAAAATTATTTAAAGGTCTGGGAGAAGACAGAGAAACACTTGCCTGATTTCAAGTGGTTGACCAGTATGTACTCAGTATTCGTCCAGGATACCTCAGCTCCCTTTATGGGAACCATTAGTACATTGAATTGGTGTCAAAATCCAGTATCTAATACCAAAAGGGTTAACCTATCTGCTTAAACCAACAAATAAATCATCCTACAAGAAGCTTTTTCAACTACTGTTTTTTTGGAATGACTTCCAATAACATTAATGGCATGAGTTATTTCAACTTGCGTCTTTTGGAAGGGCTCCCAATAAAGTTAATGACACAAAGCTCTTTCAACTTGTGTCTTTTGGAATGTGTCCCTGTAATATTAATGTCATTCCCTCAGCCCATTCATCATTGTAACATCTTAGTAATTACACATTCATTTTCCTATATATTGAACTGCCTTTCTTTGTAATAAAGTAACATTTTAGGTAATTAAACAGCATTTTGATCTAAACTATATTAAATATTAATATATATGCAGTGTTTACAACCAAGCACAGAGAACTGAAAACAAAAATTTCACTAAACTGGAAATACTGAAATGGTCAGACGCACTATTTGCTCTCATGAGTGACTCTATTATAGGATGAATTTTGGGTATGCAGAAAGTAATGCAAAGGAGACTTGTTTTGTAGCTTACCCAGTAGAGTTGTCATGCTAATCAACATAACAAAATGGTCTGACTCCTTTGTGTGTCTACAGGGGAAAAAGAGTCATAAAAAGACAATTTATCTGTGAAACTTTTTAAAGTGCCTGTCTCTGAAATGCCTACATTGTCATGAGGTGTACTTATTCTTTGATGTACTTTTTCATGCTACAATGAGGCTGAGTCTTTTCTGCTCTCCCAGACCGAGTTGGATCGGTGGGCCACTGTGGACAATAGTAACATGCCTATTTACACTCTCATCTTCGTGCTACATCTACTGAGAATGGAGTGCCTATCTGGATCAGGCTTAGGATTTTAATGAAATACCATCAACTGACCCAGGCCAGGTTGTTTCTCCTAACAGTCCCCCACCTCCTTTCTTTTTTTTTTTTTTCTAGAAATGCCAGATGCTCAGAAATTTGAAACAAATGCAAAGGAAGACATGTGGGTGGAAATATGCATCTAGGCTGTATGCCATATGGGGTTTTTCTGTTGTTGTTGTTGTCTTACCTGTTTCATCCTTCTTTCTCTCACTATTGCTGACCTCTAGGAAAAAGAAAAGGGGGGAAAAAGAAATGCTTGTATATCCTTCTCAGAAATAAAATAACAGCCTCAGCTGGCTCCTAAATAGGGATAAAGAGAGAAGCATCCTTTGTGCGAGATTTCTGAACTGTCAGAGAGTTCTCATATTGCAGAGACAGGAATGCCAGTTTTGTGACAGGAAGTCTGCTGAGTATAAACTTTTCTAGAAACAAGTGCTGTTGCCAGCACTTGGTTTCCTTGTCATGGCACAATGTCGTAATACTAGGAAATTTAATAAACTGAAATGCTAAAAAGTTAAATGGCATAGTAATTTAAGAGGTTCATAGCTCATTCAAGAATAGATACTCTGGAACATCTCCCATGTATATACCTAATAAATTATCGACCTTTAAAACATGAAAACCATTTAGCACCACATACCAGATACTTGATCTGCTCTTGATAGGTATCGCTTCACTACCTCAGACTTCGGAGCAGCGAATATCAAAGTCCTTTTCTTCATGTCTTCTGTTTGAGGGAATACAAACTTGATAGTCTGACTGTCAGCTGCTTGTATAGGCTTAATTGTTTTTAAAGGCTATATGTAATTGAGGAGTGTGGACTTCTGAAAAAGATATTTTATTAGTGGGAAGGGTTGGATTGTTTAGGAACATGGAAAAGACATGTAGGGCTTTATACCTTCAGGTCATTGTTTTGAGCTTGGTCCAGCCTGATAAAAAAAAAATAAAAATTGAGTTTGTATGTTCTCATGCAACTCTTCCAAGCAAGCATTTCCTAAAGTATAAGAGGGAGGTCATTGCTGCTGTTTTTCCTTCTTTTTCCTGCTCTCTCTTCTGAGTTCAGACATGACCACTCTGCCTGGTATGATGATCTGCTTCTGCTTTTAGAAGAAATGCAGCAGTATCAAGGGTGACAGAGCAGTGGAACAGGCTGCCCAGGGAGGTCCTGGAGTCCCCTTCTCTGGAGATTTTCAAGATCTGCCTGATGCAGTCCTGAGTAACGTGCTCTAGGCAATCCTGCTTTAGCAGTGGAGTTGGACTAGATGATCTCCAGAGGTCCCTTCCAACTCCGACAATTCTGTGAGTTTTAGTTCTATTTTTTGTCCATAGAAAGAATGTTTCTGCTTCCTACATACATATTGTATATGAATAATACTTTACGATTATCCAGTTGACTTCACTAATATATTTAAATGGAGTCTCAGCTAGATAAATTTCACTGTGAACAGCCTTTTGTCCAAGCCATATGCTCTGTATTTCTTTCACACAGATTCAGGCACCTAGTCAAATCACATAATTTAAGGGAGGTTTTCTCTAAATCTATCATCCTGGAAGAGAGAAAAGCACTAGCAGAACATGCCTGAACTTATGTGTACCACCTTCTTGCAATAGCAATGCATTTGTGCAATTTTGATTAATGCATTTTGAGAACAGGTATTATTTGGGCTTATGCTCAGGTGTAGAAGGGTACTCTCAGTGCCAAATTAGAATGTTCGCACTGGGGTTTGAGATGTATTCAACTGGATTTAAGGTGGTCTCAGATTGTCTAAGATCCCTGTAGAGCAAATGATGCTTCAGACATAACTGTCCTTATCTCTTCTACTGTTACTCTGGATGTTTTATTTTTAACATCTATTGCACCATGAATGTTGCTTTTACTGTTTTTAACAGTAGGCCATTGTTTAATATATACCTAAGGGTATTACAGCCACAGTGACTATATTGTCTACACCCCTTGTTTCTGAAATAAATATATTACACAGATCCCATTTTAGAAAAACTGATCTCCCTGCTGCTGAACATCAGTTAGGCCTTCTTCCACCAGAACTCATCACTTCTTTGACCGGGATCCTGCTTCATGTTGAACCTGTTTTTCCCAGCTGACACCCAAAATATCAGTTTGTGGGATGAACAGCTACTCAAACTGCTTTTGGGCCTTAATCCAAGTAAAGTATTTAAGGAAGAAGTACTTTATTCCTAAAACCAAGTGAAGGCATTAGTTTTATACTCCATAGAAATGCCTGTAGCGTTCAGCTGGCCTCCTTTTGTTATTTTAGGAGCTGAGTGGAGGGGAAGCAGAATGAGGAGGAGAATGCATCCTGTAGCGTTCAAGCAGTCAAGTGAATGGGGTGTGTGTTACTTGCAACTGTTACCAACAATAGGGCAGTGTTGATGTTACCAGAGCCTGTGATGTTTTCAGAGAGCTGAAAATGACATTTTATTTGCAGCAGCAAAAATACATCATTTTAATTGCTTGTACTTTCCCACATAGTAAATATGGCTGATACAAAGAGGAAATAATTGGCTTCTCATGGGATTTGCACCCGTTAATAGTTGAGCATTCAAATAATTTTTCTGAGCTTTCCAGCATTGGTGGTGCACTGCTGATGTTGTAGGCAGTTGTGGGAAAGCTGGGGTAGGCTTGAATTGGGCATGGGAGAATGCTGTCAAAAGCCCTGTCTGTGTAGTAGCCTTAAGCTATTTTATAAGTCAGTTATAGCACTGCTTTGGACAATTGTAGTCTGTGTCTTGTCTGTACCTGTCACGGCTTGGTCATAGACACTGGTGCTATATTTGAGCCATATTTTAATCCTGGTCACAGTATTGAGCAGTTATTGCATTATAAAGCATTACTTCCATGTGTGTAAGCATTCAACTTTAGATCTGTATAGATGGGATAGCAAGTTATTCAGACGGATTGCTGTTTATATTTGAGGTGATCTCCTGTGTAGAGTATTTCAAATGCTCTTTTCATAATTGAATTTTCATCCCCTCCATCCTCACATGGAAGTACAGTGTTGAGTATATGACAGGTAAACCATTGCCAAGTTACGTTTTTGAGCTGGATCTGGCTGCCAACCCTCAATTCTGAGAACTGTTAGCAGTAGCTCTAAGTCAGGAAATAATTTCCGCATACATGTAAGGACATAGGCGTGGTCCAGACAAAGAATCTCTCTAGCACAATGCCCTGTCTTGGCAGTGTCTGTATGTGGACATGGAGAGAAGGGAAAAACCAGGGTGAGTCGTTGCTCACTCCTAATATCCTTTTCATGCTGAAGGCATCCAAGTTGTACATGGTATTTATTCAAGGTGTAGGTGAACAATGCATTTAAACAATGACGTAATGATGTTTTTTGTTCTGTTTGGTATTCTTTCCCTAACGTTTCCTAATATTCTACCTGGCTTTGAGTGCTGAGTTGGGGCTTTCACTACACTGCCTAGCCTAACCCCAAGATCTTTCCCCAAAATATATCAGCTCATTTTCAATGTAATCACTGTTTTACATATGATACTAGGTCTGCTTTTCCAAATGGATTCCCTCATGACGTCTCATTTATGTACACTGAATTCCACCTGCTGTTTTACTGCTCACTTGCTTGAGGTGCTTCTGGCTCCCGTGTGGTAAATTCTCATTTTATGTATGTATCTCTTGGGTTTTCATCATCCCTGCATGAAATTCTGAACCAACAGAAATTTTCACAAAAAGCTGAGTGACTCATTGGGCCGTAATGGAAAGATCTACAACTTCCTGCCCTGAGCAGCGGCACTGGACAGTCGCCAGTGGTCAGTGGTCAGACTGGGCGTGGTTCCAAATTTCATCAAAAGGATTGCTAGAATTGTAAAAAGTGGCAAGTCATTGTGGGTGCGTGGACCCTGCCAAAGGCAGAAGGGAGGAAGCTGAGGCTGAGCTAGTGTTGAGTCAGCCTGGCTTTGCTGTCATAAGTGGAGCAATCCTATTTTACACCAGCTGACAGCCTCATCACGGACATCAGATTGCAGCCCCGAATGCAATAGGATTAGAAGCAATCACTGTGGGTTACTGCTTTGTGTGGGACCATTTGGGGAGCTCAGCAGCGGATGTGCATAGATAGCATGGAAAGACTTAGGCAGCAGAAACAAAAAGTCAAACCATCAACTAGGCAAAACATCATCAGTATATCTGCATATTACTGAGGTTTACTTTCATTTGTTAAACAGCAATTTGTTTTATAGAAGTGTTGTTTGGTATGCAGGAATATTCACCGTCTTCTTGGCTGATTTAGTTCTTTGCAGGGAGAGATTATTCTGTCTGCCTTTTTCCAATTCATTTTCTATTTAATATGGAAACGGTCACCCTGGATCTGGGTTAATCCATCTTCTGGTTGGACATGATGGAGATGTGAATGAACTGGAAAAAAGACAAATTGCACCGGGCATGCAACAAGCCCCTCTTCTTTCTGTTAAACCTCTGTTAATAACGTGTGAAGGAGTGACAACAAAGAGCTTCTGTCCTCTTTATAAAAGACCCTTAAGGGCAGAGGCAGGCTGTAAGAAACTATTCTTTTGCTAATGATAGTTGAAGTACTGAGAAAGCTCAGTGTTAAAAATCCACGACAAGGATCTGGTACATGGAAGGAAGTATTTCCTTGGATGACTTTCTAATGACTGTCAAACATTTGCAGCCGTCAGACAAAAGGAAGCATTGTAATGACAAGACACAAGCAACCTAGTGCTAGTGCTATGGTTACATCTGCCAGCCGGGTAGCTGTGTGCTGGAAGCACTCAGTGGTCCCACACAAATTAAAAATGGACTCCTGGTTCTGTATTGCCCTTACTTCACTCTCCCTACTTTTTTCTTTCATTATTTTGTTTTATTTTGTTGTATTTTATTTTATTTTATTGTAATTATTTTAATTTTATTATTTTTCCCCAAGGGTAGCTTGATTGATCATGATTTCACTATAAAGGTCTTAGAGCCTTTCCACTGCATATACCTTTTTTTTTTTTTCCCTGACTTTTATACATCTTTCTCATACCAGTAAAGTTGTTGACTTTTTCAACTTCCTTAGGTTTCTGTGTCACCATAACCCTTTCCTAAGCTCAAACTGTACCCACTAATGTATGTACTATATATAAAACTTAGTAGCTTGAGTACTCTTGCTTAAACACAGCTATATATTTTCTATGTGATTCAAAAAGTTATGTAATTTCCAGTGCTTTAAAATGTATTTGAGTGTGTAGTTTACAAGTGGGAATTTAGTCCTAGGCACACATTTTTTACACTTAAAGAAAAATCCACAAAACCCCTGACCCCTTACTATACAATTGTAACTTCAATATTTTGGTGGGGTTTCTCAACTGCAAGGCAGAACAAGAACAAAAATCATTTGTGGTTCGATAATTGCATCATATATAGCAAAGCAATCTCATTACGTAGTCCTCAGCTCAAATCTAATAATAGTTTTGGGTTTTTTTAGTAGTCATATTTTACCAATAATACAGAGAAGTAATAGCTTATTAGTGAGGAGGAAAAACCATTCATGCAGCTCATATTCCAGGCTATACTCAAAGAGCTACTATACACTTTTTTCTCAGCACTATGATAGCAACAAGGGACTGATTTTGGGGGGTGGCACTTCTCTAACCACAGATGGCTTAGAAATGAGACAGTACAGAAGTGTGTAAACATGTAATAGGGGAATGATAGTGTGTTTGCTAGTGGAGCTTGCCAAGGTGTATCCCCAGAATACTTTTTGCTGAAAGCTATGTATGCATTAAGTTTTCTTTTTGTTTGGTCGGTTGGGGTTATTTTGCCCTGGCACAACTATATCAGTAAGGCTCTGTGGGCAAAATTTTAAGTATGGATCTGGTTGATGATGGAAAATTATTCTCTCAGTATGATCTTTCAGCTGAGCTGGGGAAAAAAAAAATCACACACCCTAAACTCATATATCTGTCTACACAAAATGCAGCTCTAATTTTGGTTTAGCTAGAGTCATTAAAGTAGGCGTGGTAGATGCACTGGAAGAAAAATTCCTTTAGTATCTTGTTTTACTAAAACAGCTCTGCCAGCAGAGGAAACTCACAAAATCTCTTTAGTGGAGAGAAACAGGTTTATAATACAGCTAATTGTCAAGCAGAGGAAACTCACAGAATCTCTTTAGTGGCGAGAAACAGGTTTATAATACAGCTAATTGTCAAGCATTCACTGTAGGAAAGTTGAATATATACTGTATTACTAATCAAGGATATGTGACTTGAAAAGCAACATTCTCAAAAGCACTGAGGAGTTCCAGTGAACACCACGTTATCTATGAGCTCCTCACATACTGCTGTGATTAGAAGGGCTAATGCAGTCCTTGAACATATGGATTGTGAACTACAAAATTAGAGAAGATCTGCATCGGACACTGAAGAAGTGATGAAGTGCTGCCAGAGCCAGGATACTATGTGTAATACTAAGAATGAGTAATCATAGAAATAACCTTACGAAGCATGTGATGATATCTCCATAATTCAAAATATGTACCCAAGAGTAGTTTTCACCTAAAATGTATATTCTAGTTCAACAAAAAAAAGTTACAACCTTCTCATGCAAATCAAACCAGTGTGTTATGCTTATTGCATCTAGCCTTGGAAATGGAACTGAACTTCAGTACTGAACTACCTACTTTCCAAGCTTAAAGGGTTCCCCTTACAGTTTTCAAAAAGTCCAGCAAGGAATTCAGGAGTGAGATTTATCTGCCTTAATTATAGATGGCTAAAAATTAGACCTGTGAGTCTGAGTTAGCCATTCAGATTTCCCAGTATGATCAATAGAGAGAAATAAGCATCAGAAGAAGGCTTCTCACCTGAGATGAAAATGTACATCTAAGATAAATAGAATGAGTTGCCTTCTGGAAGTGACTCTTTTACTGTAAAAGGAACTTGAAGGATTAGCTTCCAAATTTTAGGCAAGTTCATTAAGGCAGATGAATTCCTTTAGAGGTGCAGATTTGTCAGTGAAGGGCTTCAAGATTTTACATTTTAAATATTTACTTTGCTTTAGCTTTTTTATCAGGTGCAAGCTCTTATGTTCTCATCAATAAGAAAGATACACAAGGATGCATTTTTTCTTAGTAACTTGCACAGATTGCTACCATTCACATTCTATAGCAGCAGTATCTGCATCACCAACCCACATTCATAATTTTTTCTGGGTGACACAGACATTGAGGATTAAAGGCTTGATTCAAATCCCATTAAAATGGGAGAGACTTGCATTGACTTTAATGGGATTTAGATGGAGTGCAGAGGAGGCTGATTGCTGAACTGCTTCAGGTTTGAAGTACAGAGGGTATTAAAGGCCAAACTAATAATGCTGCTGTTAAATGTTAAGTGCCCATTCTTCAGAGAGACTTGCCAAACTGGTCATGCAGTCTCATTCAGGATGACTAAAGTAACTCAGTGAGTAAAAAACAAAATTATGACTATAATTGCTAGTTGTCTTCATGTCTTCTAATCTTTGTTACATTCCAATAAAGTAAGATAGTGTTTAAGGCATGATGTGTTTACTAGATACCATTAACAATTTATTTTCAAAGGTACTTTTTGCCATCTGGTACTGGAATATCTGTCTTCCATTGGTGAATTCTTTGATCAATTTACAGGCCAATGAAAACATGAAGGGCTCTATTATGCCTACCAGTTGTGACAGTACCTAAGTGACTTCTGTGGTCTGCAAACACCTATATAGCTGAAAAGTCCTTAGGCATCTACATGAAATGAAGAGAAACCCAGTTGGAGTTGATAGGTTCTTATGCTCCACTGAGCATATGAACAACATAGATTTCAGTTCGTTATGTGGCTCTCATGACATAGGAAGTTGGGGCTTTGGTTTTCAAGTCCTTCTTTCCATCGAGAGCTTTGAATCCATAGTTGTTGTTTGATATAATCACTGTCGAAGTAAAGATGGAGGGACAGTCCTCATTTGCTGTTCAAGCTGAATCACTGTGTGGGGATGAAGGTAAGAGGCAATGGCACAAAGAGATATACCAGGAAACACTTTTATACTACTGAGGGTGACACTGAGCACTGAAACAGGTTCCGCATAATGGTTGTCAAGTCTCCCCTACTGGAAATACTTTAAAACCACCTAGATGTGGTCCTGGACAACTGACTGTAGGTGGCCTTGCTTGAATAGGGGCAGTAAATCAGATGACCTCTAGAGTCACATCCAACCTCAACCATTGTGTGATGAAAGACAAAGTCTGTGGAGTAATGGGGTATCAGCCAGGTCCCTGATTCTGAATCCTTGTGGGAAGAGAAATTTGTGGAAGGAGGCAGCCTGGCTTCAGCTCTTTTCTGCTGGGACTGCTCAACCACTTTTTATTAATAAACTGTGGGATTACACCAGTGCTTGATGCATGGACCATAACACAAACTCCCTTGGGGAGCCTTCTGTCCCTAATATGCTGAACAATGTGTTCTCTTTCCTATACTAACTCTGGCTGCATGTGGTCCTTTCTGTACAGTGGTCCAGCTTCAATATGGAGAACAGAAGGCACAATCTTTTCTTGCTATGTTATGGTCTGTTGGGAAGTGGAGAACCACTCATTTTGTCTCTGTTCTCTTAGACTAAAATACTTCATGTTATCTTCCTGTGTTATGCTCTATGTGAACAGATTCTCACTGACTTTTCTGGGATTGATTTGTAGTATGCTATCAAGCATTAGCAGTTCCCCCAACCATGCATGGAAAGCTGATGTCTACGATCAATTAAAGTTATACCAGTTAAACAAAACTGGACCATGGGCTATTTCGTAGTTCTGAAGACTAGTGGCAGAGATAGTCCAGCATCCAAACTGCTTAGAGTTAGCCTTTCTCTACAGATTTGTCTTGGAGAGGTAGTATGAACAATCCAAAACATATCCAGGAAAGCTAATGAATAAGTAATAATACAAGGCTATCATTAAGAGGTCTTGTGTTTGGCCCCACTTTCTGTTAAATGTTTTTTTAGAGTCCCAAGATGTTAAAACCACCAGACAAGTTTTAGAAGAACTTCAAGTGGAGAAAAACAAATAGACACGAGTACAAAGACAGAAATCACAGTGGCAAGGCAATCTTCCACATGACATTCAGGTAGACCCAGTCTTATTTACAGTTTATTCTAAAAAAAGTAAAAGTCTTTGTCCATCAGCAGTCATATATTTGTGGATATCCATAGAATCATAGAATGGTCCAGGTCAGAAGGGACCTTTAGGGTCATCTAGTTCCGACCTCCCTGCAGTCAGCGGGACATTAGACTAGGTTGCCCAGGGCCTGATCGAGCCTTACCTTGAATATCTCCAGGGAAGGGGCATCAACCACCTGCCTAAGCAACCTGTTCCAGCGCTCCACCACCCTCATGGTAAAGAACTTATTCCTAATATCCAATCTAAATCTGCTCTTCTCCAACTTGAAGCCATTGCCCCTCATCTTGTCACTGCAGGCCTTTGTAAACAGACTCTCCCCAGCCTTCCTGTAGGCCCCCTTCCAGGTACTGGAAGGCTGCTCTTAGGTCTCCCCGGAGTCTCCTCTTCTCCAGGCTGAACAACCCCAGTTCCCTCAGCCTGTCCTTGTAGCAAAGGGCCTCCAACCCCCTGATCATTTTTGTGGCCCTCCTCTGGACCTGCTCCATCAGGTCCATGTCCTTCCTATATTGAGGGCTCCAGACCTGAACACAGTACTCCAGGTGAGGTCTCACCAGGGCAGAGCAAAGTGGCAGAATCACCTCTCTGGATCTGCTGGCAACGCATCTTTTGATGCAGTCCAGGATGTGATTGGCCTTCTGGGCTGCAAGTGCACGCTGCCTGCTCATGGCCAGCTTCCATCCATCAGCACCCTAAGTTCCTTTCCTTAGGACTGCTTTCTAACACATCATCCCGTAGCCTGTATCTATAGTGTGGATTGTTCCGGCCCACGTTCAGAACCCTGCACTTGCTCTTATTGAACCTCATGAAGTTCACCTGGGCCCACCTCTCCAGTCTGTTCAGGTCCTCTGGATGACATCCCATCCCTCTGGTGTATCAACAGCACCACACAGCTTGGTGTCATCTGCAAACTCGCTGATGGTGGACTCAGTCCTTCTGTCTATATTGTTGATAAAAATGTTGAACAGTACCAGTCCCAGCATGGACCCTTGAGGGACACCACTTGTAATTGACTACCATCCTCTGGATGTGACCATCCAGCCAGTTCCTTATCCACTGAACAGTCCACCCATCAAATTTGTATCCCTCCAATTTGGTGAGCAGGATGTTGTGGGGGACAGTGTCAAAAGCCTTACAGAGGTCCAGGTATATCACACCCATAGGTCATCCCTTACCTACTGACATAGTCACCCTATCGTAGGAGGCCACTAGGCCACTAATTGCTGGCAAAGGGTAGTCAGATTTCTGCTTGTTCTCCACACAGAATCACAGAATATAAGGGATTGGAAGGGACCTTGAAAAATCATCTAGTCCAATCCCCCTGATGGAGCTAATCAATCCTGGCTGCATTTTTAATTTTTGTATAATGGCACAGATGAACAGCAGGGATGGATAATCTTTGCTTCTTGACACCAGCATCCTGCAGCCTGATGTCTGGTATAGTTTTTAGAGGTGATAAAAGGCAAACTGGCACTTAAAAACAGCTCCCCTCCTATACTCCACCCACACACACGCCCACTCCCTCTGTTGAGCTAAAGGGCTGGAAGACAATAAGACAGTGAACACATTCTTTTTGAATACAAACATGTTTGAAACAAACACCCTATTTTTGCATAGCAATTACCCTGGTTTTGAATTTTAGAAGGAAGAAAGTCAAGGCTGCTGTATTCTTCATGGAGTTTATGCCTTAGAAGTGTGTTATGGGTGCAGAGAATCTAACTGCCAAGCTGGGCTTCATGGAAAACAGGCATAATTTAAAATCTCATTTATGTATAAACATGAGACATATGCTGGGCTGCTCAGCTGTGCCAAAATGGTAACAATCTTGTGCATGCTTAGAAGCAGACTGTCACAGGAGATTCACTGGTACAGATGTGGGACTGTATCCAAAATGTCACTACGAATGTTAACTGGATAGGTTGGTCAATAAGTCTTTTGGGGGAGACCTGGGGAAGATGACCCAGAGACCTCAGGGATATTTCTCACCACCCACCACACCAAGCACATCAGCTATGTCACACAAAAGGAAACGTGGGGGTAAACAGGCAGGGTGTAGGACACTTCAAATTATTCTAGTCACCTGTGCTTAAGCAATTGAAAAATGTCACTTGGGCTTTATCATGTCTGATGCCTCATTAGAGTATCCATTAATGTATCTGTTTTGTTCCTGATTTCTTGCATAGCTCAAAGTACCAAGTTATGTTATGTATACAAACATAACATTTGCATGTGTGCATACCATGGACCTAGATTTGGCTCTTAGTCCTTGGTCTTGTGAAGTGTTTTCACAGATTCCTAAGACTAATGGTTTAAAAAGTCCTGATTTGAATCCAATTATTCCCATGCCTAAAATGATTCATGTTCTTAAGGCTTCCTCCAACAAAACATAGGCCTAGTCCGACTTGTTCTTCCTCTTTCCATTTTTCTTTTAAGTATCCTAGATGATGGTTGACACTAGAACCAGGAACCCAGACACATTGACATCAAAAGCAATTGTAATATGTATGTGGCAACAAGGGTGGGGGGCAGAGTGGAAGGAAGAGGAGCACTTTGAAGATGTCATGATAACTCGGGCATGTTTAGATTCAGTAAGTAGGTGTGCCTTTTTCTGTATCCTGCTCATCTGCAGAGTAGGATGTTTGAAGAGAGGGAAAAATGAAATGTTATTTCCAGTAAAGGGGAGGAGCCTTAACAATGGTGAAATCATTATGAAAAAACAAACAGTGGAGAGATCATTAGAATTTTTAGCCAGGGAATAACTGAAAAAATGTGTATACACTGGAAAATAAAAAGGAAAACTTCTGCATTTAACTGTTTTCCAAAGCAGATATTTATGATTTATTTGTGGCTGAATTTTATAAAAGATGTTACAATAAATAGAAGGCTGGAACAAAATCATATTGCCCCCTATCAGTTTGGGTTTTTTTGTGAGAAATGTGATTGAAATTAACTGGAAAATTAACAAAATTTGGTTGTTTGTTGTTTAGTTGGTAACAGATAGATCAGGACCGTGGCCATCTCATGAGATTTTGGCAGAGGAATCTCACAGGCCCCATGTGCTGAGGTGGTCTGTGGTGTACCATAGAACCAAACCCAGGGGGATCAATGAATAAGTCTCCCCCAACATTTGTCTACCATGACAGCCCTCACAATACTAATAAACTGAGGCCCAGGCCACTCATGGAGAAGGTGCACCAACAACAGTTTGATAAAGACACTATGTTGCAAGGGTATGGAAGAAGCCATTTCCCAAACAGACCTCAGCCACAAAATTGGCAATGATGGTCAGTAAGACACATCCCTTAGTGACACATTTTTAGTGATAGGGCTATGGCATGTTAAAGGCCAGGAACTGTGATTTTGCGCAGTGACAAGGCCTACCTGTCATTGTGTGGAGAGTTTCTTCCAGCTCTACTTTTCTTCAAACTTTCCAAGCCTGCTGGCAGAGTGATGACAACCAGAAGTTGCCACAATCACTGCTGGAGTAGTTGTGCTCTTAGCTCCAGGAGTATGGGTATCCAGTGGAATGACAAGGAGAGGACACAACTAGTTCAAGACCAGTTGGTAACTATATGAGTTATTTTTAATTTGCAGATGTTTTCAGGGCTTTATCTGCACAAAATGAAAGGAAAAAGTGATTCTACTTTTCTTTTCTTTTTTTTTTTTTTTTTTTTTTTAAAGTTTNGAGAGCCTGTCCTAGAATCCAGATAAGGAATCTGTAACTTCAGTATATTACCCTTATCTAAGATGATCTCAACTCCTGTCACTCATCTGGCCTAAAAATTATATTTGGAATTATTCTCATAACATATTGTTCTCCCAGGTGAATTAGTACTGACATATTTAGAAGAAAATGAAACAATGTCAAGAACACACATTGAGAGAAAGTATCAGAATACCCCAAGTATCTGGAGGTGTATAAGGTATTTAAAATGTCAAAATAGATTTAAAATTATTTGTCCAACTATTGCACATAAACATATGTATATAAATTTGTGTATTGCAGGTGGTGGTTCTGGGACACAACTTGAAAAATATTCACTTCAGTTCATGCCCGATTACCCTTTCCTAATTTTGCTCAAATTATTGCCAACTTGGTCTTGGGCTGAGGACATACATTCATAGAGTTTCTGTGGTCTGTTTCCCTCCAGCTGTTTGTTACCACTTTTGTACCATTTACTGCCCTATACCCAGCCAGTAAAGTGATTTGTGAGTACTCTCTAACTCGTTACAGGAAGAATTATTTTCACTGATTTCTTTAGTTTAAGCAGTTTACCTGGTTTACTTTGTCTGAAGTGGACTAGGAAACTCTAATATAAACCATTCTTGTAGCAGAACTGTAGAAACGCTAAAATCTTCACAGCGGCTTCTGTAGCAAGCCCTCACTCAAAGGCACAAGGCAGGGCAGCGATCTCCAGGGACGACAACTCAAAGCACAAGAGGGCCATCCGGATGTTCAGGAAACAGCAGGTGTGGCAGGCAGCCAGCTTGGCTGAAAAAGGAACTCCTGATCGAGCTCACACACAAAATGGAAATACGTGGAAAGTGGAAGCGGGGATGGACCAGGGAGCGAGTATGGAAAGCATTGCTTGAGCTTGAAAGGATGAAGGTAGGAAAGCCAAAGCCTGGCTGGAGTTTAAACTGACGAGTGATAGGAAAGGCAACAAGAAGAACTTCTATATGCACATTGGGAACCAAAGGAAGACCAAAGAAAATGCAGATCTGCTGCTGAACGGGATGGATGATTTGATGATGAAGGATATAAAAAAAGACAGTTTGACTGTCTATTCTGCCTTGGTCTTACTGGCAAGGTCTGCTTTCAGTCTTCCCAAATCTCTGTGGCAGTGTCTGGGGGAGAGAAATGCTACCCATGATAAAAGGTGCTGGACTTAGAGACCACTTAAACATATTGGACACGAGTAAGACCATGGGACTGAACAGAACGTACTGAAGATTGCTGAGGGAGCTAGTTTTAGTCATTGTAATGCTTCTCAACACCACCTTTGAAAGGTGCTAGAGAATGTGGGAGGTTCCTGAAGACGTGAAAAAGACAAATGCCATGTACATCTTCAGCTGGTGCAAGAAAGAGCATCTGGGAGATACTACAGGCCAGTCAGTCTCACCTCAGCCTATGGGAAAGTTATGGAGCAAATCCTCCTGGAGGCCATTTCCAGGCACATGGGGGACAAGAATGTGATTAAGCAAGGGTAAATCATGCTTGACCAAGTCTGATTGCCTTCTGTTATAAAATGACTAGCTCAGTGGACAAAGAAAGGGCTGTGGGTGTCCATGAGTCCTGAAAAAAGAGAAAGGGATCCTACCAGCATGTAGACGAGACATATTAAAAGGCAAAAGAAAAATATATCACATAAATTTTCTAAAACCTTTTACTGCCTTTGTTAAATACATGAAACTATTTTATTAAAAAAATTCATTTATCAGAAAAGAGAAGGGACTTTAGTTTGGTAAATTTATTATTTGGATAAGCATAAGTGCTTATGTTTCAGTTTATTCTGCATTTTTCTTATCAGCTAATTGCCAAATCATCCTAGTAGTTAGTAACAATTATCACTATACATATTCTGTTACAAGGATATCAGAGTTTCTGTATATGGACATCCTTTATTTCAAAATAAAACCTTCCAGGTTTAGCAAAATATGTGGTTTTAGCTTTAACTTTTAACTGCTGAAGCTGCAAATTCGAGGCATACCTCACTATAGATGGAAGTGTGAGAAGGAAAGTACAGATTATGTTTCAGAAAATATGGTATTTTAAAATTGTAGTGCAGAGTCTGATTTTAGTTTTGTCATTTTTCGCATGATTTTAAACTTGCATGCATGTAGAAAAAAAACCAAACCCAACATATTTTGCCTGTATAAATAATTGTATTTTGTGTTCCTCTTTTAAGCTCCACACAAAAGTTCAGGTGCAGGGTTAGGTAAGATGTAGACACACTGAGGGAATGAGACCTTTCTTGTGATTAAGCAAATCATTCATCTACCTATAGAGCAGCTGTAAGACTGCATCAGTGATATTCCTCGAACCAAATGTGAGCATCCGCATCTGAGCTATTCCCTTTAAACTCCCTTCACTGCTAACGTATGAACTTTATTGTTGGAGAATAGTAGTCCCCCTCCCCTCTGTTGTTCTAATATAGATCCCCAAAATAGGTAAAATGGTCTTCAATCTGAGGATGCCTCTTTTTCTCCACTAACTAAAATTCAAACCTAGTATGACTATCCAAAATGTAGGTATCTGTACTGCAGACATCTAAAATTATTGGAGGAGAACTCCACATGGTGCATTTGGCCTCTGTCACCGTGCCAGCCTGCCACAAAGCCAGTCCTGAGAAAACAAGTTGACATGAAAGGCTAACTGGAAGAGCGTTAGTGTCACACACATCAAAAAACAACTGGGATTTGTCACCCTTGAAATTGTGTTTGCAGAGGTGCTACAGGAAACATGTGTGCTGACAGCCTAGATATGTGGAGCCAAG
>VZTM01031675.1:7840-19109 GCA_013400555.1 Jacana jacana
CAGACACACATAAAAGATTGTTCCAATTTCTTCAGGAAATTCTAGTGTAGGGCAAAAGAAGAGAGAAGTAGAACTATTAGAGACACATTCACAAATATGCAAATAAAATAAAAAGGGCACTTATATTATTAAAGTTTTTTTAAAATCTTATTTGCCTAACTACTGTAATTATTACCTATATTTAAATTATAAATTAACAGCCAAATTCACAGACCTAAACTGAGTAAAAAATTTGGCCTTCACAGCACTTGGTAAATGAAGAGATACACTCATGAGATACTTGTTTAACATTCTTGTTACTCTTCCCAAACTCACAGTTTGCATGGTCTAATAATGTTACTCAACTACTAGGAGCTGTTAAATCAAATATTCAGTGTGATAGGACAGCTTGACATTGCAAAAATTGCTTACACTGAAACTTTTCTAGTGCAATCTTCAGGTCTCAGTCCAAGTAACAGATTTCCTTCCAAAGCTTATCACCATTACTCTTGTATTCATGGACATTGATATAAAGACGTTCCCACATCCTCTGCTATTACCTCTACGTATCTTCTGTCCATTCCCATATCATTGCTCACAGCTTCTTGTTCAGTCTTATTTCCTCAGAGGTGAACCTCTTTTGTGTTCAGTGCAAAGTATACATTTAATAAATTCTGCTTATTACATTAAAAAACCTGAGCCTTTTGGAAGGCTCATCATATATCCTTAACATCCATGAATAGTGTGGCTAAAAATATTTAGAAAGCACGTCCATGGGCAATTAATTTCCCTGCTTTTCTAGAAGTCAGAGAACTAAGGTTTTGAAGGTTATTTGGTTGCACGTTATTATCATTAAAAACCAAACAGGTGACCCAACAAGCCTAATTCTTAGCACAAGTCAGAGTATTTGGAAGCTAATATCTGTATTTAGGGATCATTGCTAGAATTTTGCACGTTCATGCTGAATAAGTGATTGCTGCTGCTCTGCAAAGGGAAAGCAAAATACTGTATACTTCTTCCACTACTTTCTCTGGTATTTCAGTAGTCTCAAGCATACTCATTCAAGTATAGAAGTGTAAAAACCAGATCTAAAGTTACTCAAAANATTTTTGTCACATAACTAAGAGTTGAAAGTCTAATTATTTACAAACATTTGACAACCCACAGCTAAAAAACGTATAACTTTACAGTATTAGCTCCTGTACAAATGTAGTAGCATTATAGCAATAGCAGTACTGTAAGTGGAAGAACAAGGAGTTACTGGATGCTTTTTCAATCAAAGCAGTAAAGTAAATAGCTCATAGAAATTCCCAAATAAAGTGATTTTGTGCATTCATTTTTAGGCATCCATTTTCTATCTAATATTTTGTTGTTCACTAACTTGATAGTGACCTTTACCATTCTGATATCTTGATTTCTTTTTCTTCTGCAAAACAGCTAAAATAACTATGAACATCAAAGAAAACTAATCAATTTTCAAAGACATAATATTTTGGACAATATTCCATCAGAGACTAATAAAAAAGTAATCTACAAGTGTCTTCAAACTTGAACTATAGTTGCTATTTTCTTGACAGCTGGGAGAGGGAAGTGGTTCCTATTTTTATTTAAGGTTCTCTCTAAAGTGAGTGTAATAATCTGCTAAACTTGAGCTAAAAATATTTTCATTTGGTATCTAACTCTCAATANGAAAGCTAAAACATGAATCACATCTATGTAATGATGCAATAAAGCTCCAATTCAAATTTCCCAGCTTTATCTCTAATTTTAGATCATAACTACACAGAAGATCATTCATTTTTCTGTGAAGTTTAAGAAAAAGAAATCTTGGAATAGCACCGTAAGATCCCCAGCTTCCCATTTTATTACTTAGCACTTAACAGTACATTTGAATTCCAAATGATTTCCAAATTTCTTGTACTTTTCATGCTACTGGCTTATATAAAACTTGACAGAACTCTAACACTGAGAAGTAAAAAAATAATACCATCACCAATTGTCCTTTTCTGGTTTCCATTACTCTGGCTGGTTGGCTCCTGTTTCACAGTTTGCTTCTTAACCTTATCCTTTTTCTCTTTACTAGCCATGGCTTCCAAATATCCTTCTGGATACTAAAAAAACCCCAAAAACCAGATTTAAAGCAAAATCCACTGGCATCTGGGAATTCCCAAATACTGATAAGTCTATTTTCTAAAAGAATGTAAACTCCTATAACTACATATTGAAATAACATAAAAATATTTTTAAACCCCTATACAAACAGAAAAGCTTTTAAATTAATATATTTTTAGAAATATGTGCTTAAGTCAAAGGATCTGATCTAGAACTGATTTTATTAAAAGGCCACTTATATCCATATCGACAACTCAAACTACACAAATCAGAAAGCTAAAGTTGATGTCATGTAGCAAAACAACTCATCCAAAGGAAATGATTGGTTTGCTGAGGAAAAAAATACTATTTTGATTCTTCCCATCTCCACAAATTTCAGTGCCAAAGTCCCTGCCTAAAATACTTTTTCTGTAATAGTTCCTTAATAACAGGTTACAATTAGAGAAAAATATATTAAAATGTATATATTTTTTATATTCTAAAAAGAGACTCAAAGCATAAGGATCACAAAACTCTATTCAAAGTCATATTGTTCTGATCCATCTATACAGAGTGATTTCCTGTTAAGGCAGAAAACTTCATCCACAATTCTTTCTGCTTTGCCAGTATCATTGTTTTTCAAATTACAGATGATCTAAAATATTATGTTAAACCCTGCTTCATGGTAGTATATGAAAAATGGGGTTTAAATTTAATTCACATTCCTAGTTTTAAAATTTAAGACTTCATTTACTTGAACAGAATATCAGAGCAACTTTGTGAACACTGATTCTGACCTGTACGCTGAGACCCAGTTTCTTTGACCGTTCCATCCCTTCTGAAGTCCAAGGTGCAGGTTCGATATCATCTCTCCTCAGAAGATAGCGCCAAACTAAGAACCCACATTTCCCAATTTCTGGCCAATATTTTACCACCTAAGGATAAATAACAACAGGTTCATGTTTTTTTCTGTTACAGTAGATCCTCAAATCTAATTTGAGAAATTATGCTCAAAAGTTCAACAGATATTCTGCTAGGCAGTCATTATTTTACCACAAGCCAAACACATGCAGGTAGGCCATACTTTATTGGCTCAAGGCAAAGAGAGGAAACTTGAGTGATATGTTACTATTTTAAAGTATCTCTTCTCTTGGGAAATTTTTGTATTTTGAGAAATACAATACCGTTTTAAAATATGCACATCTTTATTCCAGATACTGAGAAGACATTAAGTGTATGAAAAGCCAGAAAGAAGTGGAGAAATCAATTGATTTCCAGGGATGAATATGACTTAGTGAGGACATACAAAAATAGCTTACATATTCAACTTAATATGTCGTATTACAGATTGTTTTCCTACTATCACTGCCCTGAATAGGATAATAGAATCATAGAACAGCCCAGGCTGGAAGGGACATTGAAAGATCATCTGGTCCAACCTTTTGTGGGAAAGGGACTCCAATCTCATCTTGAAAACCTCCAGTGATGTGGACTCTGCTGCACCCCTGGGGAGGTTGTTCCAGTGAATGATTGTTCTCACTGTAAAAATTTTCTTTCTTACATCAAGATGAAACCTCTCCCAGTGCAACTTGTACCTGTCTTTTCCATGTGGCTCCTTGTGAAGAGAGTACAGCCCAACAAGCACTGAGTAGGATGATCATGTCTCTATCTCTGCTAGCAATGCCCTTGCGGATGCAGCCCAGGATCCAACTTGCTGCAGTGCAGATCCTTTGTTGCTGCAGTGACACACTGCTGATTCATGTTCAGCTTGTCCACTGGGACCCTCAGGTCCCTTTCAGCAAGGCTACTCCACAGCCATACAGATCCCAGCCTGTTATTCTGACCGGGTGCAGGATTTTGCATGTATCTTTGTAAAACTTCATACTGTTCTTGCTAGCTCACTCTTCCAGCCTGTCCAGGTTTCTCTGTAAGATGTCTCTCCCTTCAAATGTGTTCATCTCACCACTCAGTTTACTGTCATCAGCAAACTTGGTGAGGGTGCTTTAAATTCCATCATCCAGGTCATTTATGATGATGTTTGTATTGGGTCTGGCTAGTATGGAGCTAATTTCTCCTATAGCAGCCATCATAGTGCTGTACTTTGTATTGGTAGCTAGAAAGCTGTTGATAACACATCAGTGTTTTGGCTACTGCTGAGCAGTGCTCCCATAGCATCAAGGCTGTTTCTCCAACCTCTCCCCACCCCCTGACCCCAAAGGACAATAGACTGGCAGTGGGCAAGAGGTTGTGAGAGGATATTCCATACCATGTGACATCATGCTCAGCAATAAAAGCTAAGAGAAAGGAGGAGGAGCAGGGGGCATTTATTATTAAGGCAGTTCTCTTCCTAAGCATTCACTATTCATACTGAGGCTATGCTTCCCAGTAAGTGGCTGGATGCCACCTGCTGATAGGAAGTTGAGGATAATTTAGTTTTGTTTTCCTTTTGCTTACATGCATGGCCTTTTCAATTTTTGTTATTAAACTGAATTTATCTTCATCTTATTCTCTTCCCCATCTTGCTGAGGAAGGGGAGTGATAAACCAGCTTGGTGGGTACCTGGCAGCCAGCCAAGGTCAACCCACCACAATGTTGAACAGTGTGGGGCCCAGTATTGATCCCTGGGAGACCCCACTTGTGACAAGCTGCCAGCCTGAGTAAAAATCATTGATCACCACCCTCTGAGGGTGGCCTGTTGGCCAGCTTCCTATCCACCTTGCAGACCATTCATCCAGTCTGTATCTTGCCAGTTTGTCCAGGAGAAGACTGTGGGAAAGAGCGTTGAACACTTTGCTGAAGTCCAGGTAAACAACATCAACTGCTCTTCCCATGTCAACAGAAGATGGTATTTTGTTTTAGAATGTGATGAGGTTAGTCTGGTGAGATTTCCCTTTGGTAAATCTGTGTTGGCTTTTCCTAATCACCCACTTCATTAGATTTGTGATAGTTTCTAGGAGGATTTGTTCCATTACTTTCCCAGGGAAAGACTAATAGGTCTGTAGTTTCCTGGGTCCTCTTTTGGGCCCTTCTTGTAGATGAGCATAACATTTGCCCTCTTCCACTCATTAGGGACATCCCCTGATCTCCATGACTTTTCAAAGACTATAGACAGTGGCCTTGCAACAGTGTCAGCCACTTCTCCTAACACCCTGGGGTGGATTCTGTCCAGGCCCATAGAGTTATGTGGGCTGAGCTCTTGCAAGAGCCTGCAGACCAGCCCTCCCTCCACTACTGGTGGACATGCGTTGTCGTAGCTACTTCATCTTGTGATCTGGGGTCCAGCCACACTGGTAAAGACAGAGGCAAAGAAGGCATTGAGAACCTCTGCCTTGTCAACATTATTAGTAACTAGTTTCCCTGCCCTGTTTAGCAGTGGGCTGATGTCTTCCCTGTGCTTCTGCTTACTGCTCACTGTTATGGTTTCAACTGGGATGGGAATGAATTTCATGCTAGCAGCTGGTGTAGTGCTATGTTTGGATTTGGGATGAGAAATGGTGTTGAGAGCACACTGGTGGTTTTGGTTGTTGCTAAGCAGTCAAGGCCTTTTCTGCTCCTCACACCATCTCACCAGCAAGTAGGCCAGGAGTGCACAAAAAGTTGGGAGGGGACACAGCCAGGACAGCTGACCCCAATTGACCAAAGGGATATTCCATGCCATATTTTGTCATACTCAGCAATATAAAGCTGGGGGAAGAAGAAGGAAGGGGGAGACATTCAGAGTGATGATGTTTAACTTCCCAAGTAACCATTACACATGATAGAGCCCTGCTTTCCTGGAGATGGCTGAACACCTGCCTGCAAATGGGGAGCAGTGAATGAATTCCTTGTCTTGTTTTGCTTGGTAGCTTTTGCTTTACCTGTTAAACTGTCTTTATCTCAACCCATGAGTTTTTCCTCACTTTTACTCTTCTGATTCTCTTCCCTGTTGCAACTGGGAATAGCTGCTATTGCTGTTGAGCTATTAATTGACAGGCTCCTTTGCTTGCCATGGAGCTTGCTTGCCTTACTGTAAATTAGAGTCTTGTGCTCATTAGTTGCTGCTTTTTGCTTTTGCTGCTTGCTGTACTGCTAACTGCTTATCATCTTACTCTGTTGTGCCTGGGAACATTTTGATAACAGCAATGGTGATGTGCCTGGGCTGGCAAATGGCCAGAACTGCTGTTTTCTGTGCTGTTGTGCTGGACAGGCTGGAACTCTGAACTTTAGTCACAAAACCTTTGCAGACACTAAGGTCAGTGAAGATGGAGGGGGAGGAGGTGCTTTAGGCACCAGAACAGATTCTCTTGCAGCCTGCGGTGAAGACCATGGTGAGGCAGGCTGTCCCCCTGCAGCCCATAGAGGTTAACAGTGGATGCCTGAAGAACTGACTGCACTCTGTTGGAGGAACCCCATGGTGGAGGAGGGGAAAAGTGTGGAGTCCTCCCGTTGAGGAAGAAGGAGCATCAGAAACACTGTATGATGAACTGACCACCAACCCCCATTCCCCATTCCCCTGCACCACTCAGGGGAGGAGGTAGAGAAATCAGGAGTAAAGTTAAACCTGGGATTTGAGCTGCATGTTATGGGAATTACTATAGCAGGAACCCCTTGTTGCTAGCCAGACTAGGAGCTAGGGGAGGCATTCTTTGCAATGTTAAATCCTATAACCTGGCTCAAAGGGACCAGGAATGGAGACTGTAATGGATATACCTTTAAATTGTTGTAACTCATGATTTGAGTTGCATGTTATGGTAATTGCTATAGCAGCAACTACCCGATCCTATGGAGGACAAGTCGTACAAGAAGCAGTGCAAGTGCAGCAGTGACCCGAGCTGAGCTGGCTTTGGTGCCCAGTAACTCCATGCAACACTACACATCTCTCCTGCCCTGAAAGACTGCTATGATAGGTAGAGCCCAGAGTCATGGATTAAATTAACTCACTGGATATTTATGGACATTTTCCAGATGTTTCACAGGGATGGTCTATTGACTAAGGGAATGATGTCTGTGTGTTATATCAAAGGATGTGAAGGGGGGTGGTTTACTCCTCTGATTCTCTCCCCCATTCAGTTGTGGGGAGTGATCAAGCAGCTGTGTGGTCCTAGTTGTTGGCTGGGGTTAAACCACAGCACCAGACTACTTGCATTGGTACACATGAAGTTGAGGTGGCTAAACTTGCATTGGTATTTGCATTGGTGAACACTTGAGTTAATGTTCTTGCCTTTCAAGAGGGTTGGGGAGCATTCCTTAAATCTCAGATCTTGGCTCCTGGCAAGCAGCAAACTTCCCTTGACTGTATGTCAGTTGACAGATGGGTGCCTATGTGCCTTTCAGGATTCACCCACTACTAGCACTTGCTGCTTCCTTGCCACCGGTCGGGGCGACAAACCCGCAGGGTACAGATCCCGAACGGCTTGTGGGAGCATACAGACAACCCAATATGAGCTAGCAGTAAGTTCCGAAGTTTATTGACGGCACAACAGTTATATAGACTTGTACATAGTTATGCATACTCGGTAACATTTGATAGGTTCTTAGCAGAGGAATTTATTTGCATAGAGCTTCCTTATCTGCGGTTACAGCTGCGTTTGAACTCCTCCTCAAGCATCTTAACTCCAAGGTCCCTCCAACCCTGGGGCCTGCCTTTAGTTACACAAGCGCAAGCAAACTCCTATCAAGAGGCCCTGTGCCCCAGCAAAAGTTTTACTTGTGCAAGCCATTTAGACAGGGGTTGTGGCCATTTTCTTCTAGCCAATTCCCAACACTTCCTTCTGCAGCTTTTAATATGTACTGCTGGAGCAGTTTCTCCCTGTGAATCTTGCTCATTGGTTTTGTCTGCTGCCGAGGTTTTGTATCTGTTGCTGGTTGGTATATACAATGAAAACGGGGAGGTGGGGTATGATATCCTGTTGCCATAAGCCACCAGAGACCATGGTGCCACCTTCTCCAAGGTGCTGGTTCTTTGCAATTGAAGCTCTTTGTCCGGTAGTCCTTGGAGTTCATTGCCACAGGGCCCTAATATTCCTTCTTGCAAAGTCTCAAATATACTCTTGTTCCCCCCCCCCCTCCCCAGATCCATCTAACACCGCATAACCTGCTGACTTCCTCCTGCAGCTCTTCCACCCACTGCTGGAGTGACTTCACCAGAGCACACCTTGCACAGGCAGAGCTTGCACCCTCCTCCACCCAGGAGCATGGGGTACAGTCTTTACAGCTCTCCACCTGGACAGCAGCTTCCCCAATAGGAAGCTCTGTCTCGGGTGGCCGTGTCCGCTCGTCCCAGGCTATCCTGGCTAGATAGATGGGCTCCCAGCTGCTGCAGAGCACAGCCCTCACCTAGTCTCTGCCACCGTGCTTCCGAAGATCTCAAAGCACTGCCTAATAAGTCCTTCTAATTCCCTGCAGATCTCAAGCTGCTGGGTAGGTTTGCACAGCCACCAGCTAGCTGGGGTGGCCGTCAGGGCTGCAGCCTAAGCCTGTGGGTGAGCAGAGCAGGCAGCAGCCTAATAACTGTCAGAGTATGCAGTCCTTTCCTCACATACATTCGAATGAACTGCTGCACAATTGATCAATGCCACAGTGGAAATGGAATGGAATACTTCCATTTCATTTCACTACAGAACAAGGTAAGCTAAACTGTCCTCATGGTAACAAAAGATTTATTCCTTCAAAAGAAATAATAAAGAGTTTGCTTAATAAAACATGTCTTAAGAAAACTTAAAACATAAAAAAAAAACCATAAAACTTAATAAAACATGTCTTAAGAAAAAATGTAATGCTATATATACAGTAAAAATCATAATACCTTATAAATGCCATCATATCTGTTGCCTTCCTCTGGGGCATATTTGCTAATCCGTCGTCCTTTTGAACTGCGTACTACTCGGACCGGCTTACCAGCTCTCCAATTCTTAGATTCTGCTCCATTTTTATCATCCAATGGGGCATCACAGTTAAGGGCCAATGCCCTAAAAATCACAGTAAATATTTCCATGAAACATTGCTTCATACAACATACTTTTCAGAATCAGCATGACAAAATCCAATTTGTTTACCTTATCCAATATATTTACTAAGCAGAAGAAGAATTTGTAGTGAATTCTTCAGTAGACTGCAATACTGATGGAAACACTGAGATCAAATCTACTATGTGTGAGAACAGGAATACAATATATTTAGTTACAAATGTTCATGTTAATATAGTTAAATAAAAGAAACAAATCCCTTCAGGTTTAATATTTTTCATTTTAAAAAATAATTATTTCTCAATTAACATGGAAGGCTATTAAAAAGTAAAAATGGCAAAAATATATCAGTAACAAATATTATTCTTCTTAGTCCATTAACTACCTAAGTTTAGGGGTTAAAATGCCATGAACTAATTCAGAGACAAGGAAACCATAACATTAATTTTTTCTATGTATTTTGATCTAGAAGAGTATTAGATGGATCATCAAAGATTCAGAAAAGAAATAATATCAGTAAACTTCACAAAAATGTTCTTCCTTGTTTAGTTGGAGCATTTCCCATATCACATTAGTTTTAAGAATGGATGAGAACAAGAATTTACATGCATGAGGGAGTCAAAGTATTGTTTTTGTCATGAAGTAAAAATCTTTATGGATAAACCTTTTTCCTTCCAAAAGGAATACAGGGGAATAAATCTCATGGAGAGAGCTGGCATTTCTTAAAGGAACAATATAATAATGAGAGAAACATTAAGCACAAGTATTTATATTGCCTAAATTTAGCTATTTGGATCTCCATAGAATTGGTGAGCAGAAGTAGGCTTCAGCTTGCTCTGAGTCTCTCCAGAAGCACTCACTTTTATCCACTATTTATATAGGTGCCCTATTCTAGACACTTGGAGTAAGATAGTATGAATCTCCCCCTGACTAAACAGTTTGAACACAAAATATTTTAATAGCAATACATTGATTTGAATGTGGATAAACTAAGGTCTCTGGAATCAGGTTCAAAACCAACCATGGACCACAAAAGAAACAATAGTGCTCAGAAAAATATGGCAAAATCTACAGCCTGCAATATACAGAAAAGTAAGGAAAGGTGAAGTAATGGAGGTTTCAAAAGTACTTCTTTTGTACAGAAAAAATAAGAAAACATTCTGGACAAATAATAAACCGATTGTGATTCTATTGCGTGCAACCATACTGTCCTCCTTCAATCATCAGCATACTGTCCTCCTTCAAAAATCACAAGGGTTAAGAACATAAGACCCAAAGCAAAGACTACCACCAGCCAGTCAAAATGGATAACTGGAAGCACCATGTTATACTCCATGCACCTCAACTACTACAAAGCAACCAGACATGCACTTTGCCAATGGCTTTCACAACCATTTGCTGAGATAAGAGAAGCAAGATTAACGTGCCTAGGTTTTGTTCCAGGTTTCAAGACCCAGGTTTGCTTTAAAAAAAGCAAAAAAGCCATTATAAACCTGCTACCCAAATCTACTTTTTGTTTCTCTTCTTTACATGCTCTTGTTTCTGTTATATCTAGAATCTAGATCTACATCTGTTACATCTCTGCATTCTGTTACATGCTACATCTAGCCTCCTTTGTCAGGCTTTTCTTCTTTCTCCACTGAGTATCAGCACAAAGCCTGAAATAATGCCTCTCCGTTCAGTTTTGGTGCTTGACAGAAGCACAGCACATACAATGTCAGACCTGGTAGAAAAAGTCCCAGTCAACCTTAGTAGCCCATAGCCACTGCATGGTTAGTTGCTTCATGCAGATGTTGTACACTTAGAAATGTAAAAGTATTGAGAATTCCTAGAGTTTAGGCAGGCTATTTACAGAACATAAATACACTTTAAGCGAATATCTACTTTATTTTTTCAAACCTTTTTTTTTTCTTCAGTCAATTGGTTTTGCCTACAATTTGGCAAAAAAATAGGCCAACTTTTATCAGGGACATCAAAACACACAGCCTAAAGGCAAAGCAATACTAATACCTTGTTTTTCATGCAAAGTATGAAGGCACTAAAGGCTATCAAAAATATGTAATATTTCTTTTAGTGTGAGCAAATGAACATACTTTCTTCATAAGCAACTTTCATAAATTGTTAAACCATTTAAGATGAAACTTTATAAGAACAATCGGAGGCAAACATCCAGCACAGAGAATTTCAGCTTAAGAGGTTTAAGTTTGGCAAATTGAAAACCAAGTCTTCTCATTAAAAGTGTTGGACAATTTCAA
>VZTM01031675.1:22230-34031 GCA_013400555.1 Jacana jacana
AAAAATTGTAAAGAAGGATGAGGAAAAGACTGAGGTACTTAATGCCTTCTTGGCCTCAGTCAGTTGTTCTCTGGGTACCCAGCCCCCTGATCTGGAAGACAGGGACAGAGAGCAGAATGAAGCCCCCATAATCCAAGTGACCTGCTACAACGCTTATGATTCGGGGAATAAATAGTTAAATGATGTTAGTGCTATGCTGGGGCCTGGAACTGAAGTTTAGTCAAGATAAGGAAGCAGCCTTGAGCTGTAAGTGGTGAGGAGACATCCTACACAAGGTAAAGGCATTGGTGCTCGCCCCTGGAAAATTGGATTGGGGTTTGAGTCCCCATAAGGTAAGTGCTGTACCCTGTGGAATGGTAACTTGGGTCCTCCTGGCTGTGGTAGCAGGAGCTGTGTGTGGCATTGCCATAACTATTATCAAATGTTGTAGAAATCCAGTACCGTGTATTATGATCTGATTTATACTGGTTGATAAGGATCTGTGGCAAACAGTTAATGGTTTATAATTTATGCTACATGTGAGCTTGGTTATTGTTCTAATTGGTATAGTTTGTGGTATGAGTGAGAAGCTTAAGGGGCCCTTTTGTGTGTGACCGAGTGCCCGCATTGTACAAGTGATACGCAGCACAGCTGTGCAGTGAATGTAGAGTTCTGATCCGTGTTCTCTGCTAGGAGAGTGGCCAGAGATAAAGGAAGCATATAACAGACTTTGGAACAGTGGTATTTGAACCAATTGTTAATTTTTTGGTGTCTGATACACGGACCTTGGGATTTCTCATGAAACCCAATTTTTGTTTTCAAGTGCTTTGGTTGTGAACAGGACCTTTGGGTACAATTCGGAAATGATTTTTGGTGTACTCAATGTCAAGGAAACTGGTCTGACTGGGATAGGATTGAGCGTTCAGGCGAACTTAAGCAGGTAATCTGTGGGAATTTAGAGAGTGTAAAGAATCAGTAGGACGTGTGCGATAAGGGTACTGTTACATGGAAAGGGACAGAGTGCAGACTAGTGCCTGACCGCTTTTGTTATCACTATTACCTGTTTGTTCACGCCAAGTGTTTGAAGTGTTACAAGTACATTGTTTCCTTTGGTGGAAGACAGGAACACTATCTTAATTATTGCCTAGGGTTTAGGTGTATCCGTTGTGGGACAAATACATCCTTACCCGACTTGCCCTAGGTTAGGTTTTACTGCTGTTGGTATAATCAGGTCGTATTTCTTGGTTAAGAAAATAGGTGAACACCATGGGTAACAGACAGTGTGGTGGAATATTAAAGAAGAGCCCTTGGGGCTGCATTTTGGCTCATTGGAAGGATATAGGAGGTCCACCAGGTGGGAGTGTGGACAAGAAAATGCTTACTAAGTATTGTAACCAATGGTGGCCACTTTATAAGTTAGGAGATGGAGAAAAATGGCCATTTAATGGTGCATTAGACTATAACACCTGGTTGCAATTGATGTTGCTTCTGAGACATGAGAGAAAATGGGAAGAAGTAATGTATGCAGTTATGTTTCTCACTTTATGAAATTGCCCGAAGTGGCAGAAGGTATAAATTTAGCTCCATGAGATTTGCTGATAGTGGCTTTAGAGAAGGAGAATAAGAAAGAAGGAAAAGGAAAGTTGCAATAGGGAGGAGGAAAGATATGTGGATGTTGGTAGCGGTGCAACAAGAGAATAAAGGAGTGTGGGACCTAAAAGGCCTTTGGGAAAGGACCAATGTGCGTGATACAGACAAAGGGGGACATCGGAAAAACGAGTGTCCAGAGAGGTGGAAAGGGAAAGGAAGGATACAGGCCCACGTCAACGATGATTGATGGGGACCTGGGGAATCTACCCTAGTAGATCCACTGGTTATATAAAAGCTAGGGAAAAAACAGCAGGGCACAGTTCTTAGTGGATACTGGAGCAATGTTTTCAGTTTTAAATCAGGCCGTGACACCTGTAGATGATGATTTTGTAACGGTAAAGGGAGCCACTGGCCAGGGTGAAAAGGTGTACTTCCTAAAACCTCTTAAATCCAAATTAGGAAAGCAGCTAGGGGTACATAAGTTCTTATACATGCCTAACTCACCAAAGCCTCTATTAGGGTGGGATCTATTAGAACAGTTGAAGGCGGAAATAAAATTTGAAAGAGGAAAAGTGGAAGTTTGGGTAGGCAATGACCAGCTACTTGAAATTTTGAGTCTGGCCCTTATAAACACTTCTGACAACTCAGGAATACCTGAGGAAGTACAGAACCAAGTATATCTGGGAGTATGGGCCTTGGAGATTCCAGGAAAGGTGAAAAATGCCTCCCCAGTAATAGTCAGACTCAGACAGGGAGTGCGACCTGTAAGGATTAGGCAATACCCCCTTAGAATGGAAGATAGGGAGAGAATCTGACAAATAATTAATGGGTTCATCAAGCATGGGCTATTAACAGAGTGTGAATAGCAATATAAAACTCCCATTCTACTGGTTAAGAAGTCGGATGGCAGTTATCGAATAGTACAGGACCTCAGAGCTATTAATAAAATTGTCGAAGATCTGCACCCTGTTGTAGCAAATCCATACACATTACTAACTAAATTAGTGCCTGAATTGGCTTGGTTTACAGTGTTGGACCTGAAAGATGCCTTCTTTTGCCTATCCTTGAGCCCAGAAAGTCAGTTGCTGTTTGCATTTGAGTGGGAAAACCCAGACTCTGGAAGAAAGACACAACTCACATGGACTGTGTTACCACAGGGGTTTAAGAATAGCCCCACTGTTTTCGGAAACCAATTAGCCAAAGACTTGGAACAATGGGAGCAACCACATGGAGCTGGAGTAATATTACAATATGTAGATGATCTATTGATAGCCACTCAGATGAAAGAACTGTGTATAGTATGGACAATCAGTCTGTTAAATTTCCTTGGACTTAATGGTTATCGAGTCTCTCCACAGAAAGCCCAAGTAGCTCAACAGCAAGTAACTTACTTCGGATATGAGATAACTGCGGGCCAACAGACCCTGGGAACAGCCGAGGAAGGAAGCTATCTGTCAGACCCCTCGACCACAGACAGCTAAAGAGCTCCGCACGTTCCTAGGAATGACGGGATGGTGTCGCCTATGGATATATAATTACGGACTCATGGTAAAGCCGCTTTATGAACAGTTGAAATCCAATCAGAAAAACCTCATTTGGAATGGGGAAGCAGAAAGGGCATTCTATCAGCTAAAGAAAAGGTTAATAGATGCTCCTGCTTTGGGGTTACCAGATACTACTATGCCCTTCTGGCTGTTCTCTCATGAGAAGCAAGGAATAGCCCTGGGAATCCTAGCCCAAAACCTGGGGCCATACCAAAAGGCAGTGACGTATTTCTCCAAACAGCTCAATGAAGTAAGTAAGGGTTGACCTAGCTGCTTGAGAGCAGTAGCGGTGGAGGTGCTAAATATTCAAGAAGCACATAAGTTTACACTGGGCCAAAAGATTACAGTACTGGTATCCCATACTGTATCAGTGGTATTGGAGGTGAAGGGAGGACACTGACTCTCACCACAGAGGTTCCTTAAATATCAGGCCATCCTGGTGGAGCAGGATGATGTGGAAATAAGGGTTACTAGCATTATCAATCCAGCATCTTTCCTTAGTGGGACCACGGGAGAACCGGTATCACACAACTGCCTGGAAACAATCGAGGCGGTCTATTCCAGCCGACTGGACCTGAAGGAGGAGCTGCTGGACAATGCTAAAGAATCCTGGTACACTGACAGAAGCAGCTTTGTTCGACAAAGCGTCCGCAAAGCAGGATACCCAGTAACCACTGCAGACCAGGTAATAGAGTCCAGAGCCCTTCCCTCGAACACCTCAGCACAAAAAGTGGAAATAATAGCTCTAACTCGAGCATTGGAACTAGCCAGAGGCAAGAAAATCAACATCAACATCTGGATGGACTCCAAATACACATTTGGGGTAGTCCATGCTCATGGAGCTGTATGGAAAGAGAGAGGGGACTCCTGTCTACCCAAGGTAAACATATAAAGCACGCTGAAGAAACTCTTAAGCTCCTAGAAACAGTGCATCTGCCTGAAAAGGTGGCTATTATGCATTGGGAAGCTCATCAAAAAGGAAACACTGCTCAGGAAACGGGCAATGCTATGGCAGACCATGAGGCCAAAAGAGTGGCTGAGAAAAGTGGGTGCAGTCTTTGGTAAAATACAAATTGATTGTGAACCCAAGTACTCTAAAGAAGATCAAAAACTAATTGAAGACTTAGGAGGGAAAATTGAAAAAGGTAGATGGGCCAAGACTTCACAAGGGAAAATAATAATAGCATTTGCATTGTTGTGGGCTGTAGTCATGGCAGAGCATAGAAAATCCCATTGGGGAACAGAGGCCCTGTATAAATACTTGAGCCGGCTGATATTTGCCTGAAACTTATATCCCACTATCAAGCAAGTAACACTGCAGTGCGAAGTCTGTTTGCAGAATAACCCTAAAACAGGCCCTAAAGCCCAGCCTGGACAAATAGGGAAAGGAAATTATCCAGGGCAACAGTGGAAAATTGATTTCTCAGAACTCCCAAGAAAAGGGGGGTTTCGATACTTGCTGGTTTTGACAGACACCGTTTCAGGGTGGCCAGAAGCATTCCCTTGCTGAACTAATAAGGCTAAGGAGGTAACCAAGGCATTACTGCAGGAAATATTACCGAGATTTGGAGTTCCTGCTGTAATCTCATCAGATCAGGGGTCACACTTTATTGCAAAGGTTGTTCAACAAGTTAGTACACTTTTAGGAATAGATTGGCAACTACACACCCCATATAATCCACAATCAAGTGGTCAAGCGGAAAAGATGAACCACCTAATTAAGCTGAACTTGTAAAACTAGGTCAAGAGGCCAGCTTGTCTTGGCCTCAATCATTACCTCAGGCACTCCAGAGAATTAGAAGTAAACCCAGAACCAAAGAAGGGCTATTCTTTTGAAATAGTGTATGGGAGGCCCTACATGGTACAGGCGGGAACATCAACTCAAATTTGGAATGAAATATTAACGGATTATATAATAAACCTGCAAAAACAGCTTTGGGAAATAGAGAAGCTGGTCTTAGGAACTAGAGCCCGAGGCCTTGATGGGCCCATGCACAATACTAAACTTGGTGATTATATATATGTCAGATCTCTCTTAGATTCACCTCTGGAGCCGAAGTGGGAAGGTCCATTCCAGGTGCTGCTGACCTCTCACACGGCAGTCAAGATTAAAGAACAAGCCTTGTGGATACACCATACCAGAGTTAAGAAAGCCCCTCAACCACAATAGAAGTCAGCGCTAACTGGACCTTTGAAACTTTGCGTCCAGAGACAGTAATATGGGTTCTTGTAGCCTCAATAAACTGTAACTTAATAGATGCAGCCTTTAATGCAAATGCTTACACATCCCTTGTAAAGAGCATTGTAAAATACACCAACATTAGCAATTGTAGGATATATGGGCAAGCTGATGATCTTAATTCTCCACTTTTTGGTGTCCCTGCAAGCAACTGGACGGAGCTAAATCCATATGAGGTGCTTAACACTTCATACTCTTCTTGGACAAGGAATTCCTCATTAGAACAACTAACTTTCAAGTTAGTATTGGTGAACCACTCTGTACAATACATAAGTTATAGCATTTCAGGAGTCTCGTTAGGACAGTTTAATGAAACGAAAGATGGGAACTGGACTGAAATAGCCTTGGTAAAAAGACTAATAGGAGACTTGAATAAACTGACAATCTATACAAAGAGAGAGAATGACAATAAACCAACAAACTTCAGAGAATGAACAAAAGTGGGCAGGGTACTTGAATGGCAGGAGCGTAAACAATGTGTCACAAGCAATAAAGGCTACATGTGACTTACCAGACAGGTATTGGTGGCTGTGTGGAGATTTAAGAGCCCAAAAGCAGCTACCACAAAATTGGACAGGAGAATGTACTTTGGGCTATTTGGCTCCTCCACTGCAAATGTTCCGTAAGGATGGCATGAGGGGCATCGTACGAGGCATTTGGAGAAAATTTAATAAGCTAACTGTCCCCAAACCCCTAGTCAGATACAATGCTGGATATCACAGTGTTGTTAGAGCCTTGCTTCCTGCATTAGGTGTTTACCAGTTAGAAAGGGCCATTGTAAATATTTCGGCGGAAATGGAAATAATAGCAAACTCAACTGCCGATGCCCTTTCCCACTTATACCAGGAGGTAAAATCCTTGAAGAGAGTAGTCCTTCAAAACAGAATGGCCCTAGACATAATAACAGCCCATATAGGATGGATATTCACCTTGATTAATACAAGCTGTCATACTTATGTTGATGAATCAAGTGGAATAGAAACTGATATCCAGAAAATTTGGGATCACACAAAGGTCCTACATCAGGTATCCCTGGATGATACTTCATTAGGGTTTTCTAACCTTTGGGAAAAGCTAACCTCCTGGCTACCTAATTTCGCATGGCTTAAGCAACTCTTTATTGTAATGATCATGATCATTGTATTAGGATTGTTAGTGTGTTGTATGTTGCTTTATGAGGATGGGTAAGCAAACTGGGAGCACGTATGAGGAATGGAAGAAACATAAGTGAAGGCAGAACATTGAAAGTGGCAAATATTTTGCCAAAACCATCAAAGGGAAAGGGAATGGCATAATAGCATAATATAGCAAAAGAATTTGCAAAGGTGAAAGAAAAGGGGGGGCTTGATTCGGGGAATAGTTAAATGATGTTAGTGCTATGACGGGGCCTGGAACTGAAGCTTAGTCAAGATAAGGAAGCAGCCTTGAGCTGTGAGCACAATGTATAAGATAACAGGAACAGCCTACATGCAAAGGAAGAACTTGATTGTCTTTGTGAAGCAACCATCTGGTCAGAACCAGAACCCTGCGGTTTCGAGTACAGCCAACTCAGCATTTTGTACCAAAGGTGAAGAGCACACGGTGAAGAACATTTTGAGCCTTCCTCCAGAAGACCCCAGCCCACAACCACCAGATGGCAGTATGCATGCGGCAAAAGAAGGAGATTTATGATAATGAGTTCCTGGACTAATTGTAATAACCCATCCTATACTAATCAATATGCATGCTTTGGTATCAGAAATGAATGCACATTTTGCGATATAGTGTGCAAGATAGGAGGAGCAATCCCCCTTCTACCCAGCACTGTAATAAACATACCTGCTTTATAACTCTCCGAGTTGTAGAGTTTGTTTCTTGTGTTTTTAGACGCACACAAGTCTATGAGGCCAGATGGGATCCACCCAAGGTTACTGAGGGAGGTGGCGGAAGCGCTCACCAAGCCCCTTTCCATCATTTACCAGCAGTCCTGGCAAACTGGGGAGGTCCCAGTTGACTGGAGGTTAGCAAACGTGACGCCCAACCACAAGAAGGGCTGGAAGGTGAATCCAGGAAGCTACAGACCTGTCAGTCTGACCTCGGTGCCTGGGAAGATTATGGAACAGATCATCCTGAGTGCCATCATGCAGCGCGTACAGGAAAACCAGGTGATCAGGCCCAGTCAGCATGGGTTTATGAAGGCAGGTCCTGCTTGACAAACCTGATCTCCTTCTATGACAAAGTGACCCACTTGGTGGATGAGGGAAAGGCTGTGGATGTTGTCTACCTGGACTTTAATAAAGCCTTTGATACCGTTTCCCACAGGAGAAGCTGGCTGCTCATGGCTTGGATGGGAGCGCTTTTTACTAGGTAAAAAACTGGTTGGTTGGTTGGCCGGGCCCAAAGAGTGGTGGAGTATGGAGTGAAATCCAGTTGGTGGTCAGTCACAAGAGGTGTTCCTTGGGGCTCAATACTGGGACCGGTTCTGTTTAATATCTTTATAAATTACCTGGACAAGGGGATCAAGTACCCTTTCAGTAAGTTTGCAGTTGCCGAGTCCTGCACTTGGATCATAACAAACCCATGCAACAATACAGGCTTGGGGAAGAGGGCAATGTGGGTTGGGCCAATCCCATGGTACAGACTGGGTGAAGAATGGATTGAAAGCAGCCCTGAGGAGAAGGACTTGGGGGTATTGATGGACAAGAAGCTTAACATGAGCCAGCAATGTGCACTGGCAGCCCAGAAAGCCAACCACATCCTGGGCTGCATCAAAAGAAGTATGGCCAGCAGGTCTAGGGAGGTCATTCTCCCTCTCTGCTCTGGTGAGCCCCCACCTGGAGTACTCCATTCAGCTCTGGAACCCCCAACATAAGAAGGACATGGACCTGTTGGAATGGGTCCAGAAGAGGGCCATGAAGATTAGAGGGTCAGAACACCTCTCCTATGAGGATAGGCCGAGAGCTGGGCTTGTTCAGCCTGGAGAAGAGAAGGCTCCCAGGAGACCTTATAGCAGCTTCCTGTTATCTGAAGGAGACCTACAAGAAAGCTGGAGAGGGACTTTTTACAAGGGCATGTAGTGATAGGACAAGGGCTAATGGTTTTAAATTGAAAGAGGGCAGATTTAGATTAGATATCAGGAAGAAATTTTTCTCTGAGGGTGGTGAGATACTGGAACAGGTTGACCAGCAAAGTTGTGGATGTCCCATCCCTGGAGGTGTTCAAGGCTAGGTTGGATGGGGCTTTGAGCAAGCTGGTCTAATGGGAGGTGTCCCTGCCAGTGCCAGTGAGTTGGAACTCGATCATCTTTAAGGTCCCTTCCAACCCAAACCATTTTATGACTCTATGGCACTAAGAGTGGTTGGAAAGTTGCCCGATGGAAAAGGACCTCAGGGTGTTGACAGCTGGCTGAATATAAGCCACGGGTGTGCCCAGGTGGCCAAGGGGGCCAATAGCATCCCAGCTTGTATCAGTGTGGCCAGCAGGACTAAGGAAGTGAACTTGTACTCAGCACTGGTGAGGCTGCACCTGGAATACTGTGTTCAGTTTTGGCCCCCTGTGCTTGAGCACAAAGAGCAAGGAAGCTGATGAAAGGTCCAGAGAACAAGTCTTACAAGGAACAACTGAGGGAACTGGGGTTGATTAGCCTGGAGAAATGGAGGCTCAGGGGAAACCTTATTGCTCTCTACAACTACCTGAACAGTACATGTGATAGGACAAGAGGACAAGCCTCAAACCTGAAAGGGTTGTCAAACTTTGGAACCAGCTGCTCAGGGAAGTAGTGGTGTCATCATCCCTGGGGTATTTAAAAGATGATGTGGCGCTTAGGGCCATGGTTTAGTGGTGGACTTGGTAGTGTTAAGTAAAAAGTTGGACTCAATAATCTTAAGGGCTGAGGGAAAATAACAGAAATAACAGAAGATTGGTGAAGAGGATTGTAAACATGCTCAAGTGACTTGCAGCTGAGGTGTTGAAAACCACATATATAATACTACTTGTTGTTTAGTCTTGTGTGCTTGACAAGTAGAACATCTGTGCTTAGATAACATAGGCCTGTGATGGACTCAGAAGCACCCTATCAAACATGCTTGAGATTTCTGCCCTGCTGTAGGAAAGATCAAAGCACAGTGGTAAACTACGCCTGTGTGAATCCCTAACATACAGGAGAGAACAGCAGGTTCAAAAAACTTTCTAGTAAGGGCCGAACTCCACGGTGCCTGCGTTCCCGCCTGTGCGCCTCTGCCTGAGTGCTGCTTTGTGCTTTGGAGATCCCCTGGCTTGCGAGGTAGCGAGTTTAAATTTTAAGTTTGCAGATGACCAGATGACACCAAGGGTAAGATGGCTCTACAGAGGAATCTGGACAGGCTGGATCGATGAGCTGAGGCCAATTAGAATCATAGAATCATAGAATCATTTAGGTTGGAAGAGACCCCTGGGATCATCAAGTCCAACCATCAGCCCTACTCTCCCTTACACTAGATCCCTCAACACCACATCTAATCTGCTCTTAAACACAGTCAGGGAGGATGACTCCACCACCTCCCTGGGCAGCTGATTCCACTGACTGACCACTCTCTCTGTGAAAAAATTTTTCCTAATGTCCAGCCTAAACCTACCCTGCTGGAGCTTGCAGCCATTCCCTCTTGTCCTGTCGCTCATTGCCCGTGAGAAGAGACCAGCACCAATCTCTCTACAGTGCCCTTTCAAGCAGTTGTAGAGAGTGATGAGGTCTCCCCTCAGCCTCCTCTTCCTCAAACTAAACAACCCCAACTCCCTCAATCGATCCTCATAAGCCTTGTTCTCCAGGCCTCTCACCAGCTTCGTTGCCCTCCTCTGTATGAGATTCAACAAGGGCAAATGCTGGATCCTGCAGTTGTGTCACAAAAACCCCATGCAGTGTTACACACGTGGGGAAGAACGGATGGAAAGCTGTTTGGTGGAAGAGGACCTGGGGGTGTTGGTCAGCAGCTGACTTGAATATGAGCCAGCAGTGTGCCCAGGTTGCCAAGAAGGCCAACAGCATCCTGACCTGTATCAGGAATAGTCTGGTGAGCAGGACTAGGGAAGTGATCATTCCCCTGTACTCGACTGGTGAGGCTGCACCTCAAGTACTGTGTCCAGTTTTGGGCCCCTCACTTCAAGAAGGATGTTGACGTGCTGAGAGGAGTCCTTATCATTCTGTACAACCACCTGAAAGGAGGTTGTAGCACAGTGGGGGTAGGTCTCTTCTCACAAGTCACAGGCCATAGGACAAAACAGCACCAGGGGAAGTTTAGGATGGATATTAGGAAAAAATTCTTCATTGAAAGGGTTATCAAACATTGGAACAGGGTGTCCATGGAAGTGGTGGAATTACCATCCCTGGAGGTATTTAATAGATGGGTAGACGTGGTTCTTAGGGACATGGTTTAGTGGTGGTTTTGGCAGTGTTAGTTTGATGGTTGGACTCGATGATCTTAAAGGTCCCTTTCAATTATGATTATTCTATGATTCTATGAATTATGTGATTAAAGGAAATACATTTATGATTTTTAACTAAATTTTTAAAGGAAAAAAAACCTCAAAAGACTCAAAAGAAAGGACATCCAATGAAAAGAAAGGACAATATAGAATAGCGCTGACACTAAGATGAATAGGTACACTTTGCCCATTACGAAAAATCTTCACGACTCTTACCATAAACAGCATTTAAGAATAGATTCATGGTTGCTTACACCAACTCAAAGGAGATAGAGATTATCTTTCAAATTCAGTAATATTTTAAATTAGTGATAATATTTCTGCAAGAAAGATCAGAGTGAGTCACATTTTTTTGTGAAAATTATGTCGATTTTGTTAAAAGTTAACCATCTCAGGAAAATGTATTCACATTTACAGCCTACCTTCATCTCTGAACATTTTCTTTTTCCATTTCTGCCCAATGCCTGTACTTTTTTCCCCTCCCACTCAATTTTGATGCAATTTTATAAGATTTATATGTATATATAAAGTTTTACATATATTGATGATTCAACTTTTATGGAATTTTATAAGATTTTGCCTTGCTTTGCTATTGTCATAAGAATATAACAGTCATCAAACCAGAGTTCCAGCGAACCAAATATTTTGTCTCTGACAATAAAAATGGATAGCTGGTCAGTGTGAATACAAGTGCACAATGATATTTATGTGTAAATTTTCTCAGTTTCCAGCTGTGTGGCTTAAATTTCATGAGCTAAAGGCGTAATCTTTCCATTTCATGGCAAAAAAGTTAAACAATGGCTATTCATTTGTCTACTTGAGTTCCAAACTCTTGCACACTCTTAGCTTTCACAATAACCTACAGGAAAGAGTTCACAGTATTGCTGCATTCTGCTGTTCAGAAGTCTGCTTGACAATATCCATTAGGAGGCTGCCCTGAAGGATATAGGAGTCCAGGAAGGCAAAGGAGCGGGCTGTCCCTGTGTGTTGAAAAACTAGTAGGCAGGGAAGGA
>VZTM01031676.1:2524-101280 GCA_013400555.1 Jacana jacana
GCTCCGAGCCCAGCGCAGAGAGAGCCCAGCGCGCTGCGCTGACGGCCCTTGCCACGGGGAAAGGCCCTCCCTCCTCCGGCTGCGTTGATGCCATCGCCACCGACGCCAGGCACCGGGCAAACACAAGCCAGAGTCGGAAAAGTGCGTTGGAACCAGCAAGGAGATCAAGCCCAGCCTCAGAGGGCCCTACGCAAGGAAAGGCTCCGCTTCCAAAAGTGAGGCTGCACGACACACATACGGGACAGGAAGGTGCTTGGTCTTCATTAACAGGAATTTCCACACTCAGAACGCGTGCAGGTATTCCAAGTCCCCACCGCCTTCGTAAGAGGCACTCCAGTAACCCGCGGCCTTTGGCCCAACAAGATGCAGGCCACGTTTTCCGGATCGGCAGCAAGCGCGGACGCTGCTCGAGCACCTGAGAAGAACCTACAACGCTCTACCGCAGAGTCACCCGCAAGCGTTGGTTAATTTCCTTCCGAAAGAGCCGCTGCATCTCTGCCACCTCCTGTCGGCTCAGCGCCTTGTCACAGGACTGAAAGGTCAGCCTGTAGCAGAGGCTCTTCCGTCCCGTCTCTGACTGCTGGAAGCTGTCGATTAACTGGATGGATATGACCATTTCACCTGACACCTGCCTAGCAATGGTGTGAAAAGCAACCTCATCAAATTGTTCCCCATCAGGAACCCAGAAGCTGACATCGTGCACATAAGAAGGTGGGTAGAGAGAAAAACTCTTGAAAAGTCTTAACGCTCCTCTAGGAAATTGACGGAGGAATCGTGTGTCTGACGTCCAGAGCATTCGCCAGTCAGACATTCCACAGATCAACATGGCTAGGAGGTCCAGATTCAACGAAGCAAAAACAACCACTAACTCACTGCTTACCAGTTCGGTCCTTATAATTCCCACGCAGAAGCCCTCCTCACAGGAGCCTGAAGTATCTATCTCCATACAGATGAAGTACTGAATGTTACTAAGGTGAGATTCAAAAGCAGCAAAGTCGTTCAGCTCAGTTGTTTCTAAGCTGATTACTTCCTGCAAACTGATATTCTGTTTAAAGCCGGAAACTGTCTGTTGAAGAGAATGTATGCCGGTTTTGATGCTGTTCACCAACATCTGGATACAGCTGTCCTCTGTATCCCTGTTAACTGCACATACAAAAACCACCTCGTGAAAAACAGGCATGGAGTAAGGAGTGATAAGACACTTCCTGAAAACTGGGCCAGAAAGAACATGAACTGTCCCAGGGACAAAGGCTCCTCTTTGTATTATTGCCCGAGCACAAGGTAGAAGGGAAGGTCTAAGATAATACTGGTTTGAAATGCGGCATCCCTCTTGGACATTCCCACGGCAATTCTTACATGTGTCCCTGCAAAAATCAACATGGGAAAATAAAACTGCATTTGCCACTCCATTAGACATTTCTCCAGTGCTTGGTGTCTCCTCTGGACTCAGAATGATCCAAAAGACACTTGAGTGACAAATATCATTGAGGTGACCTTGGTGGAGCAGAGAAAGGCAGTAGTCAATGTTTTGTAATGGGAAGACTTGGCTGAGCTCTGCAGTGAGCTTCTCCTTTACTGTTTGTACTGGATGATTTGAGTTTAGTTCTAGGAAACCCCTGTGAAAAATAAAAGCGCAAATTACAGTCACCACTAAACCGACTAACTTGAAATACCTTCCTGTGATCGTAATTTGAGTGCGGCAATTTACCCCAAACAATCTCAGATATTAAACTGGTTTCTAGTAACTACCTGAACAAGCCGAATGTTTCATCAAAGTTGTTGCAGTGGCTAACACGTTTTCAGGACAGTGCAGTTTGCTATCAAGAATTAACTGCACTTTCACTGGGAAAAAGAGGAATGGGACTTAACAGGTAGCACCACCATTCCCACTCGACACAGGCATTACCAAACTACGGAAATGAATCGAATTATGCTAGCCCTGCAGAGTCTCTGAAGCATGCAGCAGTTCGCCTAAGAGATGAGCGTTTTGTATCCTAGCTAGCCTTAGCATTGTAGTATTAGCAGACACCAAGTCACCTCTTGAATTTCTTCCACAGTAAGTAAAACAGATTGAAGTTTTCATTTTTATTCATGCATTCCAGTATACAGCAACCCTAAAGTTGCTTTTGGTTCATTAATCATAAGACAATATGAATCAGACTTGAAGAAGAAATGGAACAGAATAAAGAGGAAGAAGCGAAACTGACGAAATTCCATTCTATCTGACACCTATGCTGGTCATTCCCACTGGGAGCAGGGGTGTGCGTTATTGCCAAACAGAAGCTAATTATAAAACTTACCTATTAATTTTATCCACAAGTACCTGTGGTACTGGGAAAGAAACTTTTCGGTTTTCCAGTTGTATCTCACAGATCATAGGTTTGAAGTGTGGAAGCGGTGTGCTTCGTGTGAAAATGTGATTTAAAGCACCCTCGATACAGAACGATTTATCTTGACTCCTGACAATACACAAAAGCAGAGCAAAGTCACTGATTGCTTCCTGTATCTAATGTTTCACAAATAATCATTACCAAGATAACTCTGTTTAATACTAACACACCTCTCATTGAATCCCAGGTCTTGTTACAAGGTGACAAAACCACAACACTACCATATTTGTACTGGGCAGGTGGCCCAACATTGGAACAGAAAGGTCACGCAGTCTCCATCCCTGGGGACTGGATGTGGCTCTGAGCGATTTGCTCTAGCTAGCTCTGCTTTGAGCTGTGGGGTAGGGCTACCTGATTGCCAGAGGGCCCTACCAACACCAAACATGCTGGGATCCTGTGTTGATCTGCTCAGTAGATACACATACCGCAGTCTTTCTGCTGTCTTTAGGCTGAGATTGACATTTGTTATGAAATGGACCGTTTTGACCTTTAAAACCCTACGCTAATCTTATTTTTAGAAAGTATTTTGGCAAGAAGCTTGCATTTTTATCTTTGCTATTCTACTTAGCGGTGATAAAGAACTGTGGTGATGAAGAACTGCAGCTATTTTAAGGAAAATTAAAGGGAGTTCCTCCCTCCAACGAAGAAGATACTAAAAGATACCAGTGCTAGGCATTATAAGAGCCCGATACCAACTTTTCGGTTTTGCCACATGATGGTTACCTGTAGCCTGTACACTTATATCCACGGATGGTCTCTGCTTTAAAAGGATGAACATTACTCAAGATAAACCCAGCTCCTGCTGCCACAGCCACTATTTGCCAGCTGTTGTGCCATTCTCTCCTTGGTTGATCAGCAGGTGTCCCACCCTGTCCATTGCAAAGAGCCACATGGATCTCTCCCTCCTCTGTCAGCACTTCTGCGGAGCTGGAAGGAAAGGCAGGCAACAAGAAAAATCCTGCTAGCACACTCAGAAATTGTACAGTGCCAGAAAAACAGTTGTAACACAGCTAGAAATATGTATTGCAACAGTCAATTAGGATAGAACTGCTTCTGGTTTACTCACCTATGGAAAAAGTGGGCAAGAAGCTCTCTGTTCTTTACCACTCCGGCTTTTCTCCCACAGTGAGGGAAGTTGAAATAAATACAATCAAATTCTCTTTCTTCTGGTAAAAAATAGTCCTTCAGCTTGGTGCAGTCCACAGAAAACACAACTTCAGCTCCTTCAAAATTAAAGAAACAAGATTCTGATGTTTACCGTTACTGAAAATTTTAAAATCACATAATCAAAGAATTGCCTGGTTTAGAGGGGACCTTTCAGATGATCTAGTCCAATCCTCAACTTGTCGATGACAGAAACCATCACTAATCCATATCTCTAAGCACTCACTACCCTCATAGTCAAAAATTTCTTCCTAATACCTAATCGAAATCTCCCCTCCTCCGGTTTGAACCCATTACCCTTTGTCTTATCACTACATGCCCTTGTAAAAAGTCCCTCTCCAGCTTTCCTGTAGGCGCCTGTCAGATACTGGAAGGGGCTGTAAGATCCTTCTGGAGCCTTCTCTTCTCCAGGCTGACCAACTCCAACTCTCTGTCGATTCCAGTCTGATTAGAGTTTAGGGCATTTGACTCAGCCTCTTGGACAACTCCAGCTCCTCGCGGCAAGTGTCCTCCCGAGACGCCTGGAGTGGTGGAGGGCTCCAAGGCGCCTGGACAGGTCCGGCGGCGATACGGCAGCGCCGGGTTCCCGGTTTAAGGAAGGCACGACACCCTCCAGCCCTGCCCCGACCGTTGCGAAAGCGGGCACAGGTGACGGCCGAGCACTCTCCGCCCCGGCTTCCCAACCTCGCTTTGCCCGAAGACCCCGCCTTCCACTTTCCCTTCCCACCGATTGGCCGAGCTCCGCCGGGGTCGACCCACCTCCCTCCCGCAGCTGCCGGATGCTCTCCGCGGCCCGCTCCCGTCCGCACACCTCCTCTTCGCTCTCGTAGCAGGTAGCCACGACGTGGGTCCCTGCCGACCCGCACAGGGAGGCCGCGAAGGAGAAGTTGCCCTCGCCGAGCAGTAGGACGCGGCGCACCGCCGCCATCTCCCCAGTCAGTCCGCAAACCGGCGCTCTCTCATGACGTTGCTGCCGGCCGCTGGTGAGCATATCGCCCCTCGGTGGCGTCATGCCGCGCCGCCCGGCTTCCCCGCCTCCCCGCCGGGACCGCTTGCTCCGATGAAAGCCGTTTCAAATGCGGGAGCAAAGACGTGAGGAGTACGTTTTTGTTTAAACTCAGTTTTACTCCTTGTAACAGGCTCCCCGGTCTAGCTCTCTTTCCTTTGCTGTTCAGACGGTGAATCAGAAGTCATCACCAAAGCTTTGTGATCTTTGCTTAGACTGATTTGAAAATAGTAGTGCAATAGGAAAAAAACTTTGGTCTTCCTGTAAGATAGGAAGTGTTAACGTTTTTTATTTATATCTAGCTATGCTAAATGTGGGTTTTTCTTTTCCATATACTCACTGTTTTGAAACAACATCAGAGAAGAAAAAGACGGGCACAGAACAGAAACGTAGTCTGTTGGATATGTGAGGTAGCTAAAGAGGAGCTTCTGTAAGAGAAGATGAGAGAATTGTTGTTTTCTGTCATTTTCTCATCGTTGAGTTGTGCTGCTGTGCCACCACGGAACAGGTATTTCGAGTCGTTCAGGGAGCGGTATTTGCATTTCAAGTGTTCTTGTCTAGCTAACCTGGTCATGTTTATCCCCAGTGAGTTTTCACTCTGAATTCCCATTTCTTGCTTCTGAGTTTGATCCTAATGAAACCCTGTGCTATAGAAAAACTTTTCCTCAGTTGCACCTTCTGTATATATTCTTAGTGTTTTACACTTCCTGAAGGCTTTTTGTTTATTCTTTTAGGATTTGAATGAGAACACCATTGGTTTCCGGGCCACCACTCTGAGCTCGACTCCTTCATTCAACCCGACTGCTCAGTCCTGCTACACAGTAGACTACAGGTCTCCATACAGCAGCATTTTCTTTCTGTGTCCAACACTGAGAGAAGGAACGAGAGGCATGCAGGAAAAACAAAAGATGGAGAGAGTCTGCAGACTATGCCTTCAGAAAAACAGGTCTGTCTGCCTGCGGTGCTACAGGCATATCCTTCGAGCAAAAAGACCTGTCATCTATTAAAACCAAGTGGAGTATTATGCGGAAAAACTTCTTCCTGCTTTCCAAACTGTATTGTTTGTAATCAATGTGTGTTTCTGTCATTTGTTTTATGTGCATAGGTGACTGTGAGTCATCAGCCACCCTGCATCTTGTTAGACAAGCCCAGCTAGCAGCTTAACTGGAAGACCTTATTAGAACAATCTAATAGGAAACACTAGACCTTGACAATTAGGTGGCATTTGGGGTATTTGACAATGTCTCCACATCCCTGAGTGCTCATTTTATTTTTCTTGCTTTAAGGCACACAAGAAGGATGTCCTCTCAGTTAATTTGAGATTTAAATTGATCCTTTCTAATATAACTTTTGTCTTGCCAAGTATAAGGAGCATGGGAAATAGGCCAGGTCATAATGGAGTCTGATGATCTGTCTGACAGATCTATGGCATTCTGTCTTTTTTGAAGATGAATTTTATGCTCGTATCCCTTTGAAGAGAGGTGTTAAGCAGATGATGACACTTGAGAAGGACTTAGTAGTGTTTTGTACCACCCAACAATGTTAGCATACATCAGATTAATACTGTAGGTGTCAGATCGTGTTCATTATTTGAAGGGCACCAACAACATAGTTTCCAAGTGATGTGAATTGCACCATGAGAGCAGGATGCTTTTCTCCTCTCTGGTTATATTTCCGTTTACTGCGGCTGTGCAGTTTTCATCTGCAACTGCTGTTGTCTGGTTGCAGCTCTTGGATGCTTCTCCATAACATGAGTCATTCTAGAGATTTAAGATAAAGTTGTCTTTCATTCAGTTGTTACCTAATACCCACACTTTGAATGAGTTTTGATTGTTGTGAAGTTGTTTTACCAGTATACTCTCCACTGGAGAAATTTTTTCTGTTGCTTGTGAAACACTCTGAAGTCCTGTGGCAACACTGAGGGAAAAGGCTCATGCAATTAGATGTATGCAAAATATTAGAGTACACAAAGTGAAACTAGCAAATTGTTTCTGAATACCAACGTAAGCTCTCCTGGACACACCTGCCACTCAAGCTGTAAGCAAGAGTGATGCCAGGTATGTTTCCCTGCCCAGCAACCTTACACAGCTTTCTAGACCCAACAGTCCCTTGTCCTCAAAACACAAAAGTACAAATTGCTTATTCATGTTTTATTTGTTAGTAAACTTACTCAGCATAAATAATAAGAGTAGCCATTCAGTATAGCTGGCATCTGATGAAAAGTGGTCTTGAATGGCCCCCCAGGGTGACTTTAAATAGCAGCCTACTTCCTTTGGGCTCCTGCAATGGCAGGCTTCTCTTCACGGGTGATAGGGATAGTGCGCTCGGGAACGTCGCTTTGTTTCCTCGGTGCGGTCACAGTCAGGACACCATCCAGAGAGAGTGATGAGGTTATGGTCAGAGGGTCCACATCATCTGGAATCCTGTATTTCCTGTTGAACTCCCTGGCAATAAAGCCATGCTCATCCTTCAAAAGGAAAAGAGAAAGAAGAGCCCCGATTAGAAATGTTCATTCAGTTCCACCGAAATCATGGGTCCTTTGCATAAAGTCTGAGATCAGGAAGCTCCGACTCTCAAATGAGAACTTTTCAGAAAGCTAAAAGAGTTTTTATGATGAGATTCCCTTTTAAAAGAGGCAAGCATGGCACTTCCCTGCCTAGGCTGCAGGTGCCTGCGGGTACACTGTTTACAGGAGGAGGTTTTATGTTCTAGCTCTTGTGCCAGCTAAACTGGCTCCATTGCACAGTGGTGTGCTGTCATTCCTAAGATGCAGCAGCTAGGCCTACCCTACGTGCAGTGCCAACCGTGCCTGTTCCTGAGGATGTCAAGCTCTGGTAACACACAGCTTTCTAGCGAGCTGACATCGGTTATAGTGCTTGATTATTTCCTTAGGCAAAATAATTTGCAGAAGCTAAATTGGGATTACAGGCTTCCACCAGCTCCAAGTAATGCTTTTTCCTGACTGATAGATCTGTGCTCCCAGAAACTCTTAGAGCTGAAAATTTCAGAGACGTAGCTACTTTATCATGCATATTTGTTTCATTCCATCAAGGACATGGGGTGGAGGACAAGATGAGGACTGACAAACTCTGTTACATACAGCTTTGGACATGGCTTTTGATTTCTGCCTGCTCAGTTGCCACACAGGTCTCCAGAGCCAGCAAGCAGTGACTGACAGCAGAACACAACTTCTAAGGATTACAGTCTTTCAGGAAGAGGTGGCCTCCTGGTAAAGGAACAGGGCAATGCATTGATTCATAATGTGGTTTAATTATGATAGTTTGTTGTTAGCTTATTGAACACCTCTCTGCATTGCTGGCCTCTTCCCAGAAAGAGGGAGGCTCAGAAATGCCCATTTCAAAGATGATGTTCCAGGTCTGTTCACAGTTCATGTAACATCAGCAATAAATCTCCACCCTATTGCTGCCCAGTCTGGGCTCAGCTGGGGGGTTTGCACACAGCATCTTCCGTTAGGATTGGTTGATCAAAAAACTTTAAAAGTATGAGATGAGCACAGGAGAGGATTGTTTTGCAGTCTCCTTGTTTAACCATAGGTGAGGTAGTTCACACTGAATTCTATCAGTTGCACAGTTAAAGTAGAAGTACCTGTCTCTCTTCATGTTTCCCATGAATTTCTATCATGTCCCCAAGCACCTTCACTTTTAGCTCCTCAGGGGAGAAGTGCTTCACATCAAGATTTACAGAAAATTTGTCCTTCTCCAGTCGCATCTGCAAAACAAGGAGGTTACTTCAGCAAAGAGCAGGTGATGGTTTCAGCTTAAAAAGGGTCTCAGAATAAAGTAGTTCAAGACTCGGGCTGATATCTACACATGCACTATCTGACCTTCATTTGATCCTGTGGTTCTGATCTGGATGGCTTAGTCCCTTGCTGGCCTCTTACATGAATGCCAATCACTACAGTATCTAAAATATGAATGCTTTCTCTTGATCACAGATAAATATTTTCCTTGTGAGTGAGGAAGAGATTCTCTTAATCTGAATCCTGGAGCTTTGCCCTGGGATGTGGAGGCAGCCTCTGTGCCAGCTCTAGGCATACTGGTTTACAGAGTTTGACCTAGGAGCCTAAGTGCATCCTCCTCCTTCCAGATTATTTGTGGAGATTTCTCCACTGAGATAGTCAGACGTTTTTATGTGGTGCTTATTATGGCTGCTTCAGTGGATAGCCAAACCCAGGTCAGTAAATCAAGGGAAATGCTATGCAAAGACAAAAAACCCACCTTTCTTCTCACTCCTTTGGCTTAGAATAGCTCTACAAGTTACTTGTAAATAAGACAGTTGACTTGCAGAACAGGCAAGGTTATAACTGCATGCCTCTTGGATCAGCCCCTGAAGCAAGCAGATGCCTTCTTCAGTATCATTTCGGTCCTCTATCTTACTTAAAATGCTGCTTTTCTCAACTGCTATTTCTTAAAATGGGACCCATTTTCCTCAGCAACTCCCACACTGCCTGACATGAGTATTCTGCTGCCCCTGCCCAATATCCTTGTGCTGGTTGCCTCTCAGGAGGGAGGGGGATTGAAAGTTTTGCACTGCAGACAGGGAAATTAGGCTTCACCCTTTCTTCCATCAGCTCTTACAGTCATTTGCCACACACTCAGCTCAGTTTGCCTTTATTTGTAACACTTGCATTCAGTCACAAATGATTGGCAGAGCATGCAGAGGTTCTTTGCCTAATGCAGAGGAGCAGAGGCACAAATACAGCACACTTTCCCCCAGCCTTTTCATAATAACCACCTACAAGCAATTTCCAAGCTCTCAGCTCTCATGGGCCTCCAGCTCCAGACACATCAGGATGTGCACACAGCAATAACAAAGAGCATTAAGAAGGGAAGATTACCTCAGAGAGTCCCGTCTCCAGCCAACTGGGCATCCGAAGAAAGGGGGATCTCATCAGGAAGGGACTGAAGCCGGGGGAAGCAGGGAAAAGCTCTGATTCCTGCAGGTGCTCTCCGAAAATCTGGTCAAAGATACGACTCGGTGCCAACCAAGAAAACAGAGGTCTCCGGATCAGGGGATTATGAATGGTGATATCCATTGGAGTGCACTGGAGGAGCCTGGCAAACTGGGCTGCAGTCCTATGCTGGGGGTGAGGGACAGCTTTATACCCGTGCAGCTGGCCTGGCCTTCCCCCCCCCTTGCCCAGAGGCCTCTTGAACAGTGGTGTCAGGGATTTTATTGTCCCACTTCTGGGCTGGTCCCTTCCGTGGTGCCCAGTAGCTGTCTGGGAGATATGAACACACTGCTGAGGAGGAGGGAGAAGAGGAGAAGAAGAAAAGGAGCCCAATGGGGCAGCAAGAAGCCAAACTGCCCAGCCGCCCGCCCCGCTCCCCACGTGCTGTTTATCTGCTGAGTCCCAGGCAGGCTTGGCGGATTTTCCCAGCTGCTTTGGCTGCCAGCAGGATCAATGCAGCTCCTATCTTTGGCTCACAGGGAAAATGACAAGGGGCTGTTGTTCCCACTGCCAGCACTGAGATTTCAGCTCCCCACATCACCCACCACTCTGGGAAGAACTGTGCTCTTCCTTAAGGCAAAGGAAGCCACCGGCCAGCTTTATTCAGAGGGTAGGAAAGATCCTAGGAGGTCTTTGCTGGGATACCGCTGGCAATGCTGCTCTCTGCAGTCCAGTAAGCCCCACTGGCTTGGAGCATGCCTGTTGGTGTGTGTGCGAATGAAGGATGGCTTTCTCCACAGTTCTGCAGCCCAACACCTCCCATCTTTTGCCCACAACAGAAACCACTTTGCTGGAGAGCGCAGAAGAGCCTAACACACTTAGTCCTCTCAGAGGGCTGTGAGCAGAGATATGGCATGCCAACCACCTCCATGCTGCTGCACTGAGCTGTGCTTTCTCAGAGATGCAAGCTACCTCTGTCTGCCTGCATCCTTGCAACAAGCTGATTTCCTATAATTATGCTCCTAATATATCTTAATTCACACATACGTTTTAATTCCTGCCCTGTCTGAGAACCTAAATCATGGGAGTGGGTTCAGCCTAGCAACTGTCTTTTAAACGGCAAGAGCTAGACACTGAGAGCTTGCAACTTAAATGCTATTACTGCTTCAGAGGGACAACATTCTTACTGCTCGGACCACCAGTCCTTTGCAAAAGGGTCTGACCCTCTTCCTTTCAGCTTGCCTGCAAGAATAGGGAGCAGAATTTGCTCTCTACAACAGCTCATGCCATAAATAACTTCTCCAGTTCCCCATTACATCAACAGCAGTGCACCTGCTCTCTCATACGGCAGGGACATGGACTCAAAGAAATCTCTGGTTTCAGGGTATGAGGAGCTTAACTGGACACTACTCCCCCATACCCTGAGCTCAATAAAACTGTATCAATGCCAGCTTCAGATCTCTGATCAACTCATGATCACTGGCCCAAGTGTTTCTCCAGGGTCTCATTACCATGTGCCAAAGCCCTGGTCCGGAAGAGTCAGCTTCTGTGAAAGTCAAGCTACTTTGTGCATGGTACTGGAGGGGCTCATTTGCGCCCTAAGCTCACAGTGGGGCAATGGGTGTGATAGTGACTTCATGTGACTTGGCATGACTAGATCAAGCACCAACCAGCATTAGCTACTGCCCTGTCCCCCTGGGGTACTTTAGGGCCAGCAGGACCAGTGTCAGGGACTCCTTAAACAGTGAGACTTCTTGCTGGCCCTTTCCTTTGGAGGCATCGCAGGCAGCAGAGCCTAGAGTCTGTCCCGCTTTTTCCTACTTCAGTCTCCCTCAGCTCACCTCTGTGCCTCCTTGCTGTACTTGGCTGCCCATTTGCCTCCTGCACCCCCTGCTCAAGGTGGGGATCTCAGGCTGGGAGGAGGTGTGGGATTTTCCCGAGCTGTCCCTGACTGCAGGCAGTGCCTGCACTCCCTGTTGGAATGCAGTGAGAAGCTTTCCTTGTCACACTGGCGCGGCATCCTGGGGCCTGTGCGCGTGGCTATTTTGGTCCATCTTTTTATCACGCACTCCTCCCTGTGGAATTCGCCCAAATAAAACCTTGCAATCCGCAGCCTTCACTCTCAGAGGCAGTGAGTGCTTGGAAGGTCCCCTTCCCAGACACACCATGGCTGCACGGACTGTCCCCCACGCCTACCCTATGAGTTCGGAGTATGAGTTTGCCAACCCTAGCAAGATCTACGACCAAAACTTTGGAGAAGGTAAGAAAGGAGATGGGACCCCCCCGCCACCTTTTTCTCCTCTGATGCAAGAGCACTGGTGAAGTCCCCCTGGGAAGACTGAGCCCCAGAGCAGGATAGGAAAGATGGAGCTGAGGACTATGAGCATAAGGACTTAGGCCAAATCAGGAGGGGAATATCAGGGGAATAGCCAGCATCTCTCTCTTCAGGTCCACTTCCTTCATCTGTGCCTACTGCTGCCTCTCCTGTCCCTCCCTCATGCCCCTAGTAGTCTGGCATTCATGCATATGCTGTGCAAACATGGAGCAAAATGCTCCGGGAGGGCGGGGGGATGGAGTTTTTGCAGCCGGGGGTTGTGGAGAAAAGCTGAGCTGGGGTGTTCAGCACAAAGCCTGGCAGTGGCTGGCAGAGGGGAAGGAATGTGGGCAGCAGCAGAACCATTCAGCACCAGCACAACAGCATGAAAAGGACAAAAGCTCCAAGGCAAGCCCTCTGAACAATGGCACACAAAAGGCCTTTAATTCTTCAGGGCAGTTTCTTCACCATCAGCATTTTCCATGCCCATCGCTGGCTATGGGCTTTGCACTGCAGAGCACCCAATGCACCCACCAGTCCCTCCCTGTCCAACCAGCAGACAAGCTGGATGCCAGCTCCTTGGCTTGCTGGCAGCTGCCCAGCTGGTGAGAGGCAGTGGTTGGCAGGCAACTGTCTCTGTGTGTTTTAGAGACATAAAGGTAGGAACTGCAAGAGTTTGCATCCATATTGTGCTGAAATGGTAGTAAAACCAAAGTGTTTGCCAGGTCCCAGCCTCCTCCAGTCTCCTTCCCCTATCTGCTGTAAACAATCCTCCACCTCACTCCTGTGGAAACCCCACACTCCTCACTGAGTCTCATTTACAGGTGTGTCTCCATGTGAGATTTTAGCCCCTGTTCTGTACCATGGCTACTACATCAGACCTCGGATCAATAAGCAGTTGGATCGAGGCACCTCTGAGATCAGCCTCAACGAGCACAAATTCCAGGTGTTTCTGGATGTCTGTCACTTCCTGCCAGATGAGCTCACTGTCCGCACCGTAGACAACCTGCTGGAGGTGATGGGGCAGCACCCACAGAAGGCTGACCGTCATGGCTTCATCTCCCGAGAATTCACCAGGACCTACATCCTCCCTCTGGATGTCGACCCCTTGCTGGTGAGAGCCACATTGTCCCACGATGGCATCTTAAGCATTGTGGCTCCCCGGACAGGAAAGGAGGTGAAGGCCAGAGTCAATGAGGTGAAGATAACCCAACAGGAGGAGCCAGTGGGGAAAGAAGAACAGTCTGAGGGAGGAAGAAGGAAGGAAGAATCCTAGAGGCCAGATCTGGGCTTGCACAGGGAAAGCGGGAGGGAAAGGGGTGGGGAATCCATGGCTCCAGACCCTTGTTTCTCACCATTGGTGTTTAGCAGAGCTGTGAGACAGGCATATATATGCCAGACTTCTGCTTCTTAAGACCGATGGCTGAAAAAAAAGGACTTGGAACTGAAAAAAGAGGGGGACTAAAGTTTTAGTGTGAGGGATGCAAGTTTTCTCCTAGATCAAGTGTTCATTGAGCACTATGCAGGGTGCTCTTCTCTCACCCCAAAGGGCAAGGGTCACTCTTACCCTAAACTGTGAGGCTATGTCGTAGTGGACTGTTAAACAGCCACTGTGCTCTGGCCCAGAAGGGTGCTGGGAAGAGGGAAAAGATGATACCGGTGCCTTCCTTCTGAGGTGGTGGCTGACCTCTGTGGAGACAGAAGGTGCTTCTTGGTCTGTAAAAGTGCAGCTCTCAGGAGGAAAGAGGAATAAATCTGCCTCTGATCTTCTCTTGTTTGCTGTGGATTCATGTTGCTTCTGGCCAAGCTACTCTGCAGCTGGAAGGATGGACAGTAACTTAGCTGTTTCAGATGTGGGGAACAGAGCAGCAGAGAGTTCACACCAAGCTCATCTGTGGAAACGGTATTAGCAGGGACTTGGCGGGACTCTGTCCAAGGGGCAGTGGGGGGTAACTCTGTGATTAGCCCTCCTGATTCAGGTGCAGCTGGAGTTGCTTGCTGTTGCAGGGAGTCATCAGTGGGCAGTAGCCTCAAGGAGAAAAGGTGTAGAGTGATGGGCTCTTGCAAGCTCCCTGTGCATTTCCAGACCTGCAGCTGGAGTTAACCCTAGTTAAAAAAAATGCCAAGCCATGGTAATTGCTTGCTTTGGCCCTCTAGTTTATGAGAAATAGGCATATTCACACACAAAACTTTTCAGTCTTTGTGAGGGGAGTGAACCCCAAAATGCTGAAGGGAAAGGCTCTTCCAATCCCAAGTGCCTTGCTGGCATCCCAGCACTCTCTGTAGAGGCACAGAGGGGATGAATTTGGCCCCTTTTGCAGCCACCGTGATGCTACCGTCGGCATGTCTCCATAGGCTTGTGATGTTGGACCAGGGATCGTGTGTGCTGCTGTCGATGGCAGCTGCTGCTTTGGATGTCCCCAGGGGCTCAGCAAGTGCCAGTTGCAATCCCTGTCTTGTTAGAGCCAATTGAAGCAGCCAAATGCTGTGTCACTGTCCAAATATGGGGGTCCCTGGCATGCCTCAGTGTAGCCCTCCCACAGAGGAGAGAGGAGGTTCTGAGGTCCCTGTCACAGAACTTCTCCCTCTCCTTGCTGGGATATGACCTGCAGGCTTCTGCACTTTGCCTCCATGAATACATAGGACCAGAAATGTCCTGTTCAAGGCTCTACCCCGTGCAGCATACCTCCTCAGTTGCTGAAACACTGGTATAACGCTGCTCTTTCACACTTGCCAGGCAATGTGGTGTCTAAACCAGAGTGAATTACCGGGCAGCTATTTTCTGCTTCTCAGGGTCCCTGCCAGCAATGAGGATCAGAGTTAAATTAAGAGCAGCCCTGCCTGCCAGCCTTATGAGAGCAAATGGGAGTATGGCTAAGCCTCCATCCCCCACAGTGCAGCTCAGATAGATAACCACACTCACACTCTGTATCACTGAGGGATGCCCTTCTAATGAAGTAAGACCTGATAAGCTGCTGCCAAGAAGTATTTCAGACACTGAAAAAATAAAAATCCTCTTTACAATAGGCTTTGTATAGGCCATTAATAATAATTCCAAAGATAATCCTGGACTAGTGACTTTTGATCACCTGAAGCAGCTGCTTGTAAGGGCAGGAACAGCCCAGTCCTCAACTGCTCCCCTGTGTTGAAGCCTCTCTCTGCTCCTCAGTGCACACCACATCAGCCTCTTGCACTGCACCAGACACATACCATATCCCATTCGCAGCAGCAGCACACACCCAAGTTTCAAGAGGGCTGAGCTCCTGAGCCCACATCCTTGTGGTGAGGAGACCTGTATTTCTGTGTGGGTTCAGGCATGGCCGTAATTTCCTTACTGCCTTATCATTAAAGGATTCACTTCAGAGTAGCAGCTATCAAATGATTTTCTTTGCCTCTGATCTGGCATATTCTATGCTGGTAAGAAGGATTGATGGTCCCCTTGCTCACTGCAGGCCTCTTGCCTCTAGGATAAACATCTTCACTGGACCAGAGATAGGAAGGATGGCCAACATATGACTTGCAAGCTGTGAAAAGGGTGCCTGGCTGAAGGAGAGTGCACGTATGCATACAATGCAGACATGGCACACACTAGAGCATGAAATGCTGTCTGGCCTCACTTTGTCTTTACAGCTAAAGGGTTTTGCATTGCTGAACCACTGGAGGCTGAAAACAGCATGTGAGCATGTGGCCAGGGCTAGGGCTGCACTGAGCGTGGATTTTAAGACAAAAGAGCCTGAAACACTTCAGAGCTCTCTCCCTCATTTTTTATAGACAATGTCCACTTGTGTGCCTGTACCGTGCCTATTACAGTCTGGTCCCAGTCCCTCAATGTCTGAGGTACCTTGGCACTATTGCAATAGAAATGCACAGCATTAGTAGTCATTACACAGTTCTGTTCTCCTTCTGGCTTTTAGTAGCCCTGTCTTTCCTCTCCAACAAGTTCATTCTCTATTGCTGGGTACTTGCAGACTTGTCCTGTGCCAGTTGCACAGCCTGTTACCCAGATGATGTCTCTGAGTGCATGAAAACAGCTGCCCCAATCAGTGATGCAGTAAGAGGGGTTGACACTGCCTAGTGTCAGTCACTGAGATGTTCCTTTGCACCCTGGCAGACTTTACACAACATAGCCTGATCAGTTTGCTGAGCAGGAGTGCTGGAAGCCATGCTCTCTTTCATCCCTGCAGACACAGACCAAGGGGGGAATGCAGAGTGGCAGCCAAATACTTTCCAGCTCTGCCAATATTTTTGATGCCTTTCTGTTTCTCTGATGGAGCTCAAACCAGCTGCTCCAGAATTTGTGAAAGGGGCTGATGGGAACAGGCTCCCAGCCTTTTTTTTTTTTTTTCCTTCTCCACAAAGCAACAAAGCCCAAGTTATCCCAGAAATCAAAACAGACACTGGCTCACTAAATCAACAGTATCGGTGGCAAACCCAGAAACATACGGTCTGCAACTTCCCAAGTAGGGCCAGACACCTGAAACCACCTGGTCTTTGCAGGATCTTGAGGACATGGTCTGGTTGGGACCAGAAGTGAATCCTATCTGCCTGCAGAAATCCAATCCTAAATTCCTCCTGGGGTGCAGTGGTGCAGGCTGAGCTGTGTAATTTTCTACAATCACTTGCTGAGGAGCAGTTTCAGAGCAAGACGCGGGCTCTGCTGGTCATGGTGCAGCTCATCCAGGATTCAGCTAAGAGAGCAGTTGTACTCTGTGGTCCTTCCAAAGCAGAACCCTTCTGCTCCTGCCACTTCTAGTCAGGTACAAGCTTTGCTCTGCACTTGGGCAGATGATAAATGATGCTGTGAGATTGGCTGAGACCATGGGTACAGGTGTAGGAGTAGGGGACTAGGGCTGGTTCCTGAGATAGCCTACCAGAAAGGGGAATTAATACTTACCCACTTGTCAGCACATCCCATGAGGCATTCAGGCCTGCACAGAACTGGAGCTGAATGCCAAATCAAAGCTGTGGAGCCCAGTTTCTGCTCAAGGACTGCATTAACATAATATCTTTCAGTATTGGGTATCAGCTCTCTTAGAGCTGCCAGAGACCACTTACCTGTCGCTCAGCCCAGGAATGACCAGCCACAGTATGCAGGGCTCTCAACACGGGTAGAGAGGTAAACTGCACATTAATGTTCTTATTTGACATGCGGAGGGATAAGTCTAAGAACTGTATTGCAGGTCCTTAACAATGCAAGGTCCCTCATGGGATCCTGTCATTCTCAAAAGCACAAATCTAAGTAGCTTAAAAAAACCCCTGTATTCCCAGTAATGTCCCTGAGATTGTATACACCTTTCTGCCTGCAGCAGAAGCAGCAGCACTAGAGCTCATCTGAGAATGACCCACCAGCCTGATCTCACTTTTGCTGGGGCATCACCTCCCTCCCAAGAAGATAGGCTTACTTTCCCAGACAATCCCCTCCTATGCCACACATTTGTCTGACATCCTGCTTGAGACACAATGATGAACAGCAGGAACCACACTGAGAGCTCTCACCCCAGGCTTTCTCCTTCAGGAACATTTGAAGTCCCTCCTCCATCCTCTCTCGCATCACTCTTGGCATCAGCAGGATGGCGCTGGTGGGAGAGAGGGTTAGCGAAGGGACATCCACTGTACAAAGCAGATTTTTAGTCCCGGGGCTGAGTCCTGGAGGCATGCTGTCACCTTGCCCTTTCCTCCTTGGGTAGCAAGGGGTGAGGGCAAGCCCTGGGGATGCAGAAAGCCCGGGGCAAGCCCTCCGGTAGATGGCATGCACGGGCCTAGCACTGCGTCGCGGCAGCGATGGAGAGAAATCCGACACTGCCAGACACTCCCTTGGAATAGCCAGGCGCTGAGCAGGAACCAGGAAATACAAGCTCTCCCTGTCCAGAAAACACTTCTGCTTCATGGAGGAAGGAGCGACATGGGCAACCTCTGCAGCTGCGGGCGACCACGGTGAGTACGGCATCGCCAAGAGAGGGGATTGGGGACAAAGCGCTGGGCAGCCCGCGTGGAAGTTTTGGTGGACTTGGCAAGCTTTACTCCCTTGCGCTGGGCTTGCCAGGGCTCCCGGCTGGCTCTCAGCCCTGCACCTTGCCAGAGCACACACAGAGAGCAGGGCCGTGTGGTCACTGCTGTGCCGGGACAGGGACTGGGGGCTGGGGGAGCCCCTGCCTGCTAAAGCAGGATCGAGGGAGGCAAAGGGGCTTTGTTGCTCACATCTCAGTCCAGGCAGGCTGTGGCACCTCCCCGGACTGGCAGCTTGGGTTCCTGCAGCCATGCCAACAGCTGAGAATAGCTCAGTTCTAGGAAGGATTTAGTTAAAATCCCCGTCTTTGCCCTAGTGGTCTCCAGCCAGGTAGACACCACGATGTGTCCCTTTGGCATGCTGCAGGGAGGGGTCCCTGGAGCAGTGCTGGTACTACCGGCTTGTGGGTCAGCTACCCCATCCTGCGCTCAGCTCCTCTGGCCCCTCTCCCTGCCTGCATCTGTCTGGGCTTTATTTGTGCTTGGGAAATCCTGGCCACGTTTTTCAGATGATGTTGCTCTTTTTCCCTGGGACAGAGAATGACAGTTTAATCCCTCCTGGTTTATGTTGTGCCACAGACCTGCTTACAGAAAAAGGGCACAGTGAAGAACCATTCGGTGTCAAGTGAAAGTATTTTCGGCTCTGAGCGTGGTACAAGGGGGAGAGCCGTGAATATCAGATGAAGCTCCGAGGACCCTCTCTCCAAAACTGCATTTGTTAAAAGTATGAGGAATTAATCATTGCTTTTTAATAATTACATGAGGCACAGCATCACCTAGTGGCTGAAGCAGGGCGGGAGGTTCAGGTCCTTCGAACCTCAGCCCTGAGCTGGAGAGCAGAGAAGTTTGGTATTTAGGAATAGGAGCTATAGGTGGGAGATGGAAGGCTGGTTCTTGACATGTCCCTCACCGAAAGTCCCTTTTTCCACTTTCTCTACTCTGTGGCAAAGGGTAAATGAGGTAACCGAGACATCAGCTGCACTACTGCAAGGGACAAGGGCCTGACCAGGGAATGCCTGGGGCACAGGCTGGTTCCCTTGGGCAGAGCTGCAGTTTCCAGAAATGGGCTTCCTAAATATAGCTGAGACTTTAAAAGGGCTTAGAGGAGGGAGATGCCCACCTTCTCCTGGATGGAAGATCCTCGTCATGATCACTATAGAGTAAAAAGCAAGGTACAGAGGAGGTTCCTGAAGTCTTTAAAGAAGAGCCATTACAGCATATTTTTTTCACAGAAGAAAGTTATTGATGAAAGGAAGTGTTCCTCCAGATCTGGGTACCTCTGCAAGTATGGCACTGTGGAGGGCAGGCAGCAGGCAGGAGTGGTATTCTCACCACTTCTTTTAGTATTCAGGGCCTCCAGTGTACATGGGCAGGAAAAGATGCCAAAAATCAGGACCCACTGTGACGCAGGCTTATGTAGGGCAGAAATCAGGTTGGCATTGACATGGGGAAAGAGGAAGAAGCAATATAGGAGCAGGGACATGTGTGCTGTCATGTAGAATACAATGTGCTTCTGGCAGGCTGTGAGTTAGTTACAACATGTTTGACCTGGTTTTGAGAAGGGGGGAGAGGTTTGCTCTACTCGTGTTTCCCTTACCACATCCATCGTAATTACCACAGATCTGAGACTGGGAGATGCCGTCTCCTGCCTGGCTGTGATTAGCCTGCAGACAGCCTCAGAATAGCTCCAGCCTACACACTGGTTGCTAATGTTCTCTCTACAAAGGCAGGCAACCAAAACAAGCAAGAGCTGCTTGGAAAACTGATACTGCAACCTGTCTACCAGGAAAGAGGATAGACACCTGGCAATTTTACTTCAAATGCTGCTATTTTAATTACATTGCACAATATGACTGAATACAAAGTGCCCTAGCACACAAGCCTTGGCAAGGAGGGCCCTGGAGACCCTGCAAGCTCATAGAGACAGTGGAGGAGGGAGTTGCAACAGCTGAGTGCAAACCACCACAAGACAAAGAGCTGCTGCTCTGTGCTTGGCCCCTAACTCCTGGGGGCAGCCCCCCAGATTTTGTCCATCAAGGACTGCAGGGCCGTCGGTGCCTCTGTGGAGCAGCACACAGCAGAGACAGGAGAAGCAGCACTGGATCGTTTTGCACAGGCGCGTGGCTATCCTTGCCTTCCCCAAGGCTGCGTTTGACTTCCCACGTCTAACAAATCTGGTTAATCATTACTTAGAATTTTGAAGGTCTCCAAGTTCTTTGCCCACATTCATGCTTTTTTTTGTTTTGCCATTAGAGTGCCAAAGGCATTACCTCACACACTGTCCTGCTTACCTGCCCACTGAAACTGCCTCTAAAAGCTGGCAAAGGCAGAACTCTGCCTCAGGCGCTGCATGGTTCCCGCCTGTGGCAGGGTCCTCTGGCAACTGGACACGCTGTGGAACACCTAATGCTTCTTGGGAGCCATCTGGTAACGCTGTAGCCCCATTAAAAGCGCTAGTTGCCCACTTCCAGCTGCTGCCTGTGCTGTAGCAGAGACACAGACCCATGTGAGACCCTCAGCTGCCCACTGTGCTGGTCGGCAGCCAGCACTAGATGGACATGGGTATGCAAGAGGAGCTGTACAAGGGCTGGCACTTGCTCTCCTCCAGCCTTTGGAGCGTGCTGCAATGATAATATTTCTTTCATGCATCTGGCCCACAATGTCTCTGCCCTGCCTGTGCTACTCTGCCAGCACCAGCCCACAGGATCTCAGATGGAATGAGTTTGGCTCCTGCTCATTCCATGGCTGGAACACAGCTGTATTTGGCGTGTCTCTTTCTGGTCACACAAGTACAGCCGAGATTAGGGTTTGGCATTGCTTGTATTAAGTGCATAGCTTGTTTGGTTTGGTTGTGTTTTAAGTTGAAAACTAAGAACAGGAGAACTGTCTGAAGCATTATATTAGCACAAGGTCTGTGTACAGCTGTACCTTGGGCAAAGCGCAGGGTACAGGGCTATCAGAGCATCTGGCCCTAAGAGAAGGGTTTCGTGCTGAGATCATGCTCTGCACGCTGCATCATTGGTCATACAGCTGTGGAAATGTAGTTGCAAAACGACAGTGAAATTTCTCATTCACTCTGATGCATATGTATATTGGACAGTCATGCAGGGCTGAAGGACAAGAGACGTGGGGGTGCCTGTGGAGTATGGTAGGTGTGACACAGAAGGAAACACATTCCCATCTCTCCCCTTTGGACCTTTTTCCTGAAAGAGTCACTCGGGTTCTGGCTTGGCCTGACAGCTCTTCTCTGAGATGCTTCTTGAGCCTTTCTTATTACCCACAGATATGGTACCCTGGGGGGGTGTATTTGGGTTTGCATGTTATGAGAGCAGAGGCCGGAGATTTTCAGGGCTGACATCTCTCTCTGATTTCAGGAATTGTCCTTCGCCTTTTAAAAGAAAGAAAGAAAAGCAAGGTAAGGATTTGTGAAAATGCTTTAGAAGACAAGTCGAGAGCCATGACTGAGCCCCTAGTTAGCTGATATTACTCACTGCTGACTGCTAACTGGATTCCTGAGGCTGAGATCCCCTCCCATACCCTTTTGTACCTAATCTTCCTCAAGCGAAGTTTGGTAGAAGAAAGAGGTAAGATTTCTTTAAATCTTAACGCAAAGATGTGCCATGGGACATGACAAGGTGGAGGGAAGGGACTTCAGCAATATCTTTAAAATACCAGTCTCACATCAAAACATGTGTGAGTACTCTAAAGTGGCAGAGTATCAGAAGCTGCATCAAAATTCACTAAGAACTGCAAACATCCATCTGACATCAGTCCTTCAGAATAAAGAGAATAAAGTGCATTTCCTAAGTAGCCCTGTTGTATCCTGTGGCCTTTGGATCATGCTGGGCAAATGATGTTTGCCAGGCAGCAGAGGAAATAACAAAGTTAAAACTGGATCTGACTTCTCCAAGGGCCTGACAAGGAAGCTCTCTGTGATGTGTCTGTCCTCCTAGATTCTGCCAAGAACATTGTGGTCCACAGCATGTTGTCATCCATGGAAACCTTATTTTTTCCAAAGAAACAAGCTCAGATTTTCTTTTTGGAGGCAGTCCCCAGAGACAGCATTAGAGCTGAGGGTGTCAGATGAGGTGGAAATTTGACTTGTGTAAAGCGGGGAGAGCCCATGGGCCAGACGCTGAATTTCTGCATTAAAAGGTGGAAAAATAAAGAGTCGTGTTGACCTGATCTGCTGGTGTTTCTTTTTCAGGAACTAATGTGAGACATGAGAGGCAACAGCATCAGCCTGACAGGAAGGTAAAAGTTTTCCAGAGTTGTTTTCCTAAACATATATTGAGAAGACAGAGCTGACTGACCACCACTTCCTAGGCTAGATTGGCTGGGAGCACATGGGCCAGTTTATTTGGGGCCATGAAGCATCTCATCCTGTATAGGCTTTAATGCCTGTGGGAACAATGTGCATTGCTGTACAGTGATGTGGGCCCATTTTTTCCCCTTAAAGTGCAGTGGATGCAAGAGGATGAAAAGTATCTCTGAGGTGCCAGAGGGCTGGACGGTGGTGGGGGCAGTTTGCAGGGTGTCTCTGCCTGGTCTGGGAATGGCATGTATAGAGCAGCCCAGTCAGCTGACCTTCCAGAGCTCTTTCTCTCTCCAAAGGCTCCAACATACGAAGATGTCCCAGAGTTTCCTGTCTACGCCACTGTGAGTAAACCCAAGAGCGTGAAGCAAGATGACAGCATTCATTACGCAGATATCCAAGTGTTCACGAAGGTCCGGGAGCGCTCTGCAGCAGAGGTGAAGAACTTACAAATGCAGAATGCCACAGAGTATGCCACCCTCAACTTCCCCCGGCCTAGGCTGAAATATGACAGTAAGAATGGGACCCTGGTATAAAAGGCTTGACGGCCCCCTTCTCCTTCAGGAGCAAAAGGATTTCACAGACTTAGAGATGCTGTAGATGCAAGCTAATTTCACGGACACGTCAAGACTCCCTAAGAAAGTGCAGAGGGGCTGTATTTTCTATCTGCATTTCTCTTTGGAGGACACAGATATTTATTCTCACCTGATAAGTAGTTTCCTATCTGATTCTGCTGACAAAACCCACCTCATCCCCTTGAAAGAGTTGCCTCTGAAGCTGGCAACGCATCTTTTCCCAGCACTGTGAGGAGACAGAGTCACTCCTTGGACAATGAAGGCTAGAACCACAGCTCAGAGCTGCAGTGAGAAAGTTTCTGGTGTGGCACAGGACCAGCTGGGTGCTGCTCCGCAGGTGGATTTGGGAACATGTCATGCAGGATTCAATACTGGGACAAGGGAGACATTGCATGGGATTTTATGTCAATGTTAAGAGAATTCTGCAATGACATGTGAAAAACTGGCACGAAATTTTTAACAGTGTCTATCGCACCGTCTTCCTCCAACACCTGCCAATGTAACTGCAGTCATGCACTATGTGCATCCCCTTTTCTCAAAAAGCAGAGTTGTATAGCCATGCACAGCACACTAAAACCAAGGGCAGAATTGCAGAATTAACTGAAAGGTACAGAACAATTGATTTCACTGAAGGGCTGTACAGATATTCATCCTTACCCCAACATGCTCAGAAGTAAGTAGTGAGCTCTTGTCTATGACTGGAAATCACCCGAGGCAGCCTTTTAAAAGCCATTGCCTATACTTAGGGCAGTTATCCAGTCCTTAGAGTACAGCAGCTGTCTGCATGCCCAAGGTCCTGGGAATGAATCCTGGTCAATTTCAGAGAAGGCATTGGCCTTTTCCTCCATTTTTTCTTACTATATACTGTCAGCCTTAGTTATAAAACCCAGTAAGGTAGAGCACATGCCATGTAGTGTTTTTGGCTAATCACACTAAGAATTTGTTTATGGATTTAAAATAGCATAAGTAATGCAGCATAGCAATCATCCAAAAGGCTTCTGCTACTGGACTGAATTTGGCAATTGCAGCACTGGCAATTGAACAGGGCTCCCAGGCACTGTCTTCAGGCACTCTAAATCAATGCTTGGCACATTGTGTCTGTACAGCTAAATGCAGATTGTGGGACAACCTGTTTATTGCCAGTGTTTGAAAATGGACATGCTGGTACATTTTATAAACGTACATAATTTTGCATATTATGGCTCAGCTGAATGTAAAAAACATGAAGGAGTTCCTGCTCATTACAAAAAATAAAGCTGGTATGGGCAATGTTTGCTAAGATGCAAGTGTTTTGAGGACCAATCTTACAATTTTTCTAGCTTTTGCCCATACTATCCAGTAAATCTCAGCAGGGCTATTGTAAGGCCAGAGTAATGTTTGCAGAAGGCACCTTTTCTACCTGAAAAGGGTTTTTTTGCCCATGCTATCCCACTGACTTCAGTGGTGCCATTGTAGGGTCTGCAGTAGAGGGCCCTTCATTTATAATGGGTACGAGATTATGTTATTGGAAAGGCTGGTTCTTTTGAGTGCCAAGGATTCCTCTTTTTGCTCCTCTAAGTTCCTTGCTGTACTCCATGTCCAGCATGAAAACCTGTCCTTTAAACTGAGGAGAATTGAATGGGCACAGGATTTACTTAGAAGAGTCAGGGATTCATGGGACACTCTAGCACTCAATTCTGCTAGCTCAGCTGTCAGGTGTCTGCCAGATGTGGTTCACGCTGGGCAGCACCTATGTACCTCCTTGCACTGAATCACTGGTACAAGAACTGGAAAGGGACACTAGCTTCAGTTCCAGTCAAGCCCGCCACATCATACCAAGAAATTGGATTTTTAGAAACATTATTAAATGTGGACTATAATTTGGGAGAAGGGAGGTTTTCTAGAAGGTGCGGACTGACTTTAAAAACAATTTAAGTGCAACAGCCCACTATTACAGTGGCATGCACAGTGTGTGGTACTGAAGTTTTTCCTCATCCAGTGTGAGAGCTGGGGCTGGGGACAGCGAGCTGCACAGGCTTGGAGGTCAAGCTCCTGGACCCAGTGGGGTATAAATTTGCACATCCATCAGGTTAAAACAGTTTTGCCATGGACATAGGTAGGACTGGGTTTTGCTTGGAGGAACTTGCTTTCACTTAGTCATTTCACTTAGTTCTGTTGGTCTGTTGATCAGCTCTTTTGTATTCTGAATGAATGGGAGCTACAGTAAAACCATAGAAAATCCTCTAAGGAGTGCCTCGAAACCTAGAGTGGTAGTTTATCTCCTACTCCCTAAGGATCTCCAGCTTTCATAAGTAGCTAGTACTTGGTGGTGTTTCTGGAAGAACAGCGTTATTTTACAGACAAGCAAATGCTCTGGATAGGAACAGGAGTAGTACAATAATTTTGCCTATTTACCAGGCCTTAAATAGCTAAAATGTGAAAGCCACATGGTTTGCAGTAAACATTTTTCTAAAGGACTTGTTTTGCACTGAATATTAAAAGCCTCCAACAGCGTTATCTCCAGTGTTTCCCGAGGTTGTTAGGTGTTAAATGAGTGTTAATGTATCATATGTTCCTTGAACATTAAAGATGCATTTCTCAGTTTTAACTAATAAATTTGCACTTTTTGGGGAGGTGGTGGCTCGCTGGCCGCACCGGGACTCCGGGGGCGCACGGGCGGCGCTAGATAAGGGTGAGCAGAGCCGGGGGGTCTGGGGCCGGCCCAGCCGGAGGACCTCTCGCTCTCCTCCCGCCCGGAGAGCAGCACAGCTGTCCCCGGCCGCTGGCTCTCCCCGATCGGTCCCACGCCCCGGCTCCCCAGCCTCGGCTGCGGGCGGGTCCGGTGCGGCCGGNCGCCCGTGCCGGGGTCAGGTAGGGCGGCAGGACGCGGGGCCCCACCCCACATTACTTCACCCCTCACCACCCCATGGAGACTCTGGTTTTCCCTCTGCCACCCCCTCCCCAGGAGCTCTTCAGCCCCTGGGATCCCCCTGCTCCTTGGGGATGGCAGCCTGTTCCTGGTACCCCAAGTCCCCTACCCCAGGACACCACCACCACCAGCCCCCTGCTCTTAGGGCAATCCCCCCCGGGCCAGCCCCTCTTCCAGAGACACCTGGGGCCACACATCCCCTCAGAGGCCCCAGACCTCGAGGTCCCCCTTCTTGCTCACTGTCAGCCCTGCTTTGCAGAATAGCCCTCAAAATGCTTCCACCCTGAGCAGATTGAGCAAACCGCCTTGGTTCTGCTTCTGTCTCCCATCCTGTCCCACCGCTGATGTTTGGTCCCTAGAGGTGTACCAGGATGACACAACCAAGATAAGAATGGCCTAAAGGTTACATTCCTGCTCACCTTCACACAATTACTGGAACCTCTGACTCCTATTGTCATTCAGTCTTTCTCAAGGAATCTTACCATTATCCATTCTGTTGGCTCTTCTAAACTCCCCCACCTTTCCCTTCACCAGATTCAGCTTGGACTTCTAAAGGAAGACTAAGCAAAGATAGATTACCAGAAAAGTTGTAAATGTCAGCATTTGGAAGTTTCCTAGAATTATTTATGAATCTTTGCTGTCTGGGCCAAATGCACTGAATCAAGTAATACTCTGAGTATTTGACACTAGGGACCAGTACAGCTTTGGCTGGCGTATTTGTCTTCCATTGAACTTGGATTCTTCCTCCACAAATGGGAAGAGATAATTAAGTCCTATGTGCAGGGTAAGCCAATGTAACTAGGGATCTTTTTTTTACGTGTTTCAGGGGAATTCTGTCCACCATACATACTTTTCACATGGAAGAAAATACAAAAATGTGGAAATTTCCCTAAGACTGTAGCCCTAGGTAAACTTTCTGCAGGCAATGAAAGAAGGTGGCATCTTTCCTCCTTTGTTTTAGTTATATTCAGACATTTTGTTGGTAAGTCTGTTCTCCCTCTAAGAAAATGGTTTCATTGGTATTTAATACATTTCCTTCTCTCTCTCAGGCTCCAAAGGGGAAGGAGTGCTGATGTTTTCCCCTTGGCACTGAGCTGAGCTGAGCTGTGGCATCCTCTATGGGAACTCTGATGGACATGGTGCCCCAACACACATCACAGCCCACTGCATCCTCCGTGAGTTTCTAGGAGTCCTTTTCATGACTGACCTGTGGTTTGGGTGCTTGATGGGGAGGTTGGGAAAGGAGACTCAGTGACACAAAGGTGTTAGTTACATTAGGCAGCTCTTTTTGCTGTTACAGAAGTCATGGCCTCACAAACCTCACAGCCTTTGTTTTGGAATAGCCTTGCTTGCTCTTATTACCCCAGCCAAAATTTTATTAGCAAGAGCTGAACTGTGGCCATTGATCTTTCTAAGAAAAACAATCAGAGAATGTTGATAAAGTGCCTTAAAATCCTTGGATGGGAATCTTGAAGGAAGGCTTATGTGTTGATATTGGTGGTGCTGGTGTGGCACGACGACAGTCTCATCACAGCAACAGGAAATGGAGCAGTAACAGGGCTTTGTCGTGCACCTTGCCCGGAATTCAACAGGGGCAAGTACAAGGGTTAGGGTTGTGCTGAAACTGACCAGGAGAGGGCAATGTCACCAACAAAACCGCCCTCCTACATGTTTGTTTTGAAGGTCAGTCACACAGAAACAGTTGATGCGGACATCCTTTTCATATCGTTGCCCCCTACCCTTCATTTTGGAATAATCTTCAGGGGGAATTATGAGGGATTAGTTTTAGTGAGCGGCTGTTTTGTTTGCTTCTTGCAAAGATAACATTCAAAGGCGTCTACAAAGCTACAAAACTGAATGAAAAATATGATTCCTGCTAGAAGAAGCTTGAAATTTACGAGTGAAACACAAAGATGGGAAAAAAAGCATTTAGTTTTTTAAAGGTATTTTCAGCACACACATACACCCAAGATGCATTTTGTTACCACAATAAACAGAAGAATAGCTCAGCATACTCTGCCACTCAGTCTAGCCATAAGAAGTGGCCTAGTTTCTATTCTCTAACATACTGTCAAAGTGAGGCAGCTCTGTTTCAAAGATGAGAAACCCCATGTAGAAGCAAATGTTTGATGACAAAATCTCTGGTGGAAAACATACTGCGAGCTGGCCTGTACTTGAACCTGGCATGTGTAAAGAGGACACTTGCCTTTCGCTGTGTTGGTGTTCCAGTAGGTAGAAGCTCCGTATCAGGGATATGAGAGTTAAAGTGAACTTTGGACTTCAGTCCCAGCTTTTCTTGGTTGATCTGAAAGGCAGGCAGGGTAGGGCATCGGGCTTGAATAGTCTCACCAACCCAACTGCTTCACAGTTCTACCAGGGTGTTCATCTGAGGTAGTATTTCTGCATTTCTCAGGGATGGCACTACTGTCGGTGACACATCTGGCTTTAGGTCCTCTGATTCGTGCCAGGAAATTGAGGTATAGGGAGTAGGGGCGAGAAACACTTCTCAGGACTATAGCTACATAATTGTTTTCATTTGCTGTATTTAGTTGGTCTAGGGGAAATTGCCCTTCTGTGGACCACATTAGACTATTTTATCTGTTATACACATACAGATCCATCACACAGTTTCTGAAAGGAAGTCCAGGGCTCTGTGTGATTTATATGCAAAGCCAGCTGCTCAGTCACTGTGACTGACAGCCCCCTCACCATCACACTACGTAACGCATCCTGCTATGCAATAGCATAGGGAGCACACAGTGATTGAAGAATGTGTTATATGTTTCATATGGCTACTAAGCTGTAAATGGGGATGGTGCCAAAGAGAGCTTGTACAGAGGCCTTGGAATTGGTTTTGAGTTCAGAAGATCAAATAGCCATGTTCCGTTTCTGAACAACGCCAGTCTGCATCGCTGACAGACTAGAGATGCCTGCCAAGACTTAACACACAAGATGTATGCACAAAAATTCAGGTTGCATTGAAAGCAGTGACTTAATAGCAGTTTCTGTTATTGTGTTATCAGATGTGTTATAGTCCTTACGGGGTGGCGCACAAATGCTAAAAGTGCTTCACTGTCGCCTCTCACTAATGAAACAGGACAGCTGTTATGCACTGAGGAGGGCCACAATCAGCAAACTGGTGCCCTCAGCATACTGTTTTACCATGATTAAAACACTGCATTTTACATTTAAATCCTGCTTGTGCTTTGCATTTCTATGCAGTTTGAACATACTATCTCTTTATTATTTTTTTCTTTTTTTTTTTTTTTTTTTTTTTTAACCCTGTATATTTGGGTTATGTTGCCAGTGTAAAGTCTGTGGCTAGGGACTGCCTGCATTTAGTTTCTCGGCTCCTCAAAGGACAAGGGTAAATATCTAGAGCTTGCAGGGATTATGAGCATAAAATACTTAATCTGATATCATATTCATAAAAGAAATCATAAAAACAATCCAAGAACATTTAACAGCCATCTGCAAACTCTCCGTACATTACAGTGCATTTGATTTTACTTTGATACATCTGGAATTGTTTGGGCTTTTTGTTCCAGAAATGACCTCAGCATCCTAACCTGTTAATATTAGAAGTCTTCTATGAATGTATGTTTACTAAGGAGCAGTGAAAAAGAGATAATAAATATAACCTTTTCTTTGAGATTATTAGCCAAGAATAACATTAGAAACTCTGCAGAAAAGGCTTCGAGGGTGTTTTGTGGTTGCTGCTTTTTAAAATTAGGTCACTTTCTGTTTGATGGGAAAAACACTTAGTTTCGCTATGAAATTGTATTGAAATTGCAAGGGTGTAAGTTACTTAAATGAATCACAAAAAATGGGGATAAATATTTATCACTGTCGATTTAATGGCATTTTGAGTCTCAAAAGTAAACTGGATCAAGTCACTAACCACCAGTATTGCCAGATTAGAAGATTTTATGCAAAGACTCACGGTGATCTGATTTTGCTTAATAGATGTGATATTACAAATAATGAAAACATAAAGATCTCGATTCCCAACAAATTATGAAAAGTAATGTCGTGGTTTTGACCGATTGGACAGATGATGATCCCTCCTCCCCCCCCGCCTAAGGAAAGGAGAGGAGAGGAAAGGATCAAAGAGATTCAGGAGTTTATTAAAAAACTAAACTACTTTAATGAAAATATAAATAATAGTCATATAATAATAATAAAAAAAGTATAAAAGAAAGAAGAAAAAAAATACAGTCTATGCAAAACCATATCAGGCTCCCAGGACAACGATCACTTCCCCAGCAGCATCAGTAAACATCCCAGGCTGGACTCGGTGACTGACAGGAGCTGGATTCTGGAGATGAAGTCAGGAGTGCTAGGATCAGGATCAAAGGCAGGTGAACAGATGGGGTCCTCCTCAGACATTGGCCATTGAAGGAAGAGAGCTGACTCTTTGATCCCTTAGCTTTTATACTAAGCATGATGTGGCTGGGATGGAATACCCCAGTCGGTCAATTTTGGGTCACCTGTCCTTCCTACAAGTGTGACTCCTCGATGCTTTTCCGCTTCCGACCCTCCAACGAGGTAAATAACAAAATTACCTGACCTTGGTTGTTCTATCAGTAAGTATAAGCAGGGGCCTCTCTACAGACCATCCTTTGGTCTAATCAGGTCTTATCGCTGTGAGATGGAACAGTTTCTGAACAATGTGCTGTTAATTTCAGACTTTAGTTAGTTAGAAGAGGCCCAGCTAAAAAGTAAAATTACTGAACAGAAAATTGGTTTGTTTTACCTCAAACCAGGACAAGTAAGGAAGGCAACCATGAATCAATAATTTAAAATTTATGTCACAGAGGTGTGGGAACTGACTCATTTTTTAGTTACTTGGATTGGTTTCAGGGGGAAATACACCTGTTGCTTGGCTTTCTGTATTTTAGCTGCATCTCCGTACATGCCAGGGTAAAATAGTAAACTTAGGTAGTTGTTTTTTCCTCCAGATACTTCAACATTTAGGCAGAAAAGCATGTTTGTTTTTAAATGTGTCTCCCACTTAGAAATACTTGGCCAGGTATTTTAAAATCTGAAGACATAGTCTGATAGCACTGGGTGGTATGGGAGTGTTGCTCTGTGGACTGGCAGCCAGAGCCCCTGGCAGAAGGAGTCTTCATCCACTCAGAGATTTTCCTTTTTTTTTCCCTGGGCATTTCCTGCAAGATGAGATGAAGTTTGAGATATTGGGTGGAGGTATATGATACTTGTTTCTGGAATTAATGCAGTTATTATTGATTTAGAAAATTGCCTGGAGATTGTACTGAATTCTAGTTTGAAAATATTCTGTCTTTCTTCTTTCGACTTCATTGTCAGGGCAGCTAGAGCAGGCTTGAGTACTGTGCAAATGTTATGAGCTGTTTTGTGGTCTGGTTTGCAGTTTCCTGTCAGGTTGCCGACAATGCTGCTATTTCCTTGGGGCTGCAGAAAGATTGCTGAGGGTTAAGAGCTGGCAGCTCTTACAATCTTTCCTTTTGCTTTTCTAGCTAAGCAAGGCATCTGCTATTTGCTGTTCTCTGACTCTCTCCCTGCCCCCACACCCTACAGGGCTTGCTGCTTGGTGGGTTTGAAAATCCCTTTGACGCAGCAGGTTTTGTGTGAGTACGACTGCTGGAAATAGGTTTCAGATGTTTCCCCAACTCTTGTCCTGGGCCTGCATCTTGTAAGCTGAAGCGTTTCTATAGGAACGTATGACATCTCTCCCGCTACTCCCCCAGCAGCTCCCTCTCGAGCATGCCCAGTGCAAGCCTTGACTTTGGCTCAACTATCTGTGTGCAGTAACAGGCTGCACATATGGGACTATGAATGCGATTCCTGATGAGCTGCAACTCTTTGTCTTTGCGAGGAGGAGGAAGAGGTCGTGCTCAGAACGGGAGGATCTGCCCTGTGTCCTCTGAGACTCTCACCCATCCGTGGGCTTGTGGAGAATGCTCGCTTATTTGGCCAGGGGGAATTTACTGGATATTCTTCAGGAGGGCTTCACGGAGGTAAATGCATGTTCCAAGTCTCGCACAGACCTTTCCAGTGCAAGGCAGCATGCTTTTGTGCAGCATCTCTCAGGAATCGTTATGTTTCCTGTGCATTAAGTGCTTTGGGGAACAGAGAAGGAGAAAAACAAGTGAGATTTCAGGGTGAGAGAGCTGCTTACTAACAGAAGGGCATACTGGGCAGCTCAGCCAGGGGTCTGCAAATCGGCATAATTTTTTCAAGAGTTTGTGGCTAGTTTACAGCTGGTGCTTTTGAGCTCCGAGTTTTTATTCTCTTAGCAGCACTTTAGTGTTTTACCATTAAATAATATAAACTGCAGAAAGGTTGTGGAGCACAGTTTATTTTATAGAAGTGACTCCTTTTCTGAGTGTATGAAGTCTCAGTATCTGAAGGCTGTTGGAAAGCCTGGAAATCTGGTTTGTGGACACACATTTCTTGGGAGAGGCTGACAAAGAGCAGACTGGAGTTTTTCTTTTCCTCATCTTATTCTGTAGGGATCTGAGATTCCTCTTGGTCAGGAAAATATAATTTTTAAAGTGTTCTTCTTTGATTTGTCTATTCTGCTGTCAGAGAGACTAATAAATCCTAAAAGAAGGAGTGAGAAGTACCAAGAAATTCCAGAGACTGTAACTGCATAGGGGGTGCAGGTAGATGGCTATCAGCTTCCCTCTTTAGGGTGCAAAAAAAAATTATTTCTGTTGGAAACTCTAGACTCAGGACAAAATGACTGGGTAGCCACTGCCTGGCCATGCATCATGTAGACTATGCTGGTGTGTGATTTCCTCTCTGCAAGATGAAAAGGAAAGAAAATTGTGGGGGCTTGTGCTGAAACCAAACAGAAGCTGGCTATCTGCTCTCTCATCTGGGGGCAAGGATAGTCTCTTGGTGTGTTTTACTCTTAGAGTGGATAGCTTATTTTTGTTTGTGTTTAGTGGCTTCTCATTCTTGCAAAGCTCAGCCCCCACCTGACTGTTCTGCTCCCATACTCTATTCTTGATGGAAAATGGATATCCCTCCTGGGCTTAAACAGCACCAGTCATCACAGGGAAAACAAACTGGGTATGAAACTCGAGCCTCACAGCTTCACACCAGCCACAGGTCTCCTTTGATTGCTCCGCCTAACTGTGTAAATGCTCCATCCCCTCCTCCACAGCATATCTGACTCTCATTTTTAGCTAGCAAAGGTAATGCTTTAGTTCAAGCTTACACATAGGTGCTCAATGGCAGCAGATCCTTCTCTGGCATGTTAATACTAACTTGTTTATATTAATGATATAATTAATAATGGGAACAAAAATCAGTTTTACATTCAGTGCTAGCCCCACCCTGACTGTCTGGTTTTACCCGTAGACTGTTCAGCTGTGGAAAAAGGTCCCTCTCCCACCATAAAAACAAATTTACTCTCATGTCTCGCCCTTGGGATCTCTGTGCCACATCATACACTTCAGATTATAGCAAATGTAAATTACAATCACTTTTCCAAGTGCAGAACCTTCAGTACAGAGAGGTTGAGAGACTTGCCAAGGAATGGATCGCATCACAGACACAGTAAGAAATTAGTGAGAAACCCTGTAATTCCGCGTCTTCTGGTTTGATCTACCAACTGTACTTCCTCCCCTGTATCTTTGTACCTTAGGTGCTTCTCTATAGAAGTCCCTGAATGTGAAAGGGTCACAAGGTGTCTGATCCCAGCACAGCACTGTGATGTTAGAAGGCTGGGAGTGGCTAGCTACTAAAAGTACTGTTTGGATACAAAACCAGATTCAAGATAAAAAGTCAGACTGAATTTAAACAATAAGTGAATTGGACTATTTCAGAAATTGCCTTGCTGATTCAGTGTCTGTTCTTTTGACAGAGCATCTTTTCTGGACAGGTGGCTCTTTTGGTGAGTAGATACCTTGAAATACAGGGATGTACTTTCCAAATCTGTGCGTTACAAGTAAGTTGCTAGCAAGCTCCTTGGTGTATGTGCAGAGCTCAGGTACAACCCTACACATGCTTGGGACCTAGAGGCTAGGTATAGTTCCAGTTTCTCTGGAAGATTGTGCTTCTTTATCTTACGCCTTTGGTGAATAATCCATGCCTGGAAAGTTACCCAACAAAGCCAAGATGCTACAGACAAGTTTCCTGCATTCCTTTGCATTCTTTTCCCTCTCTCTCCTTGGGGATGGAGAATGCAGCAGTATTGTCCTTTCTACAGGTAATGCCTGTTCTGCTTCACAAATCATCTGTTATATTGATGCCTTCTCCGGGATGAACATAATCACAGATTGGTTAGAGGGCCCTGTAACTTGCAAGTTCAGGACAGCGTATGTCCCTTCCCTTTCAGAGTCCCTGGCCAAAATATGTAGACAGTGACAACTGCAGACATCTAAAGCATGGGAGGTGGGAGGTGATTGTCCCCCTGGACTCAGCACTGGTGAGGCTACACCTTGAGTATTGTGTCCAGATCTGGGCAGCTCAACACAAGACACATATCGAGGTGCTGGAGCGAGTGCAGAGGAGGGCAACGAAACCGGTGAAAGGCCTCGAGAATAAATCTTACAAGGAACGATTGAGGGAGCTGGGACTGTTTAGTTTGAGGAAGAGGAGGCTGAGGGGAGACCTCATCACTCTACAATTGCTTGAAAGGACATTGTAGAGAGGTTGGTGCTGGTCTCTCCTCGGGCAGTTAGCGATAGAAGGAGAGGGAATGGCTTCAAGCTGCAGCAGGGTACGGTTAGGCTGGACACGAGGAAAGAATTCTTCCCAGCAAGAGTGTTCAGACCCTGGAATGGGCTGCCCAGGGAGGGGGTGGAGTCCCCATCCCTGACTGTGTTTAAGAGTTAATTAGATGTGGTGTTGAGGGATATGGTGTAGGGGAGAACTTTGTAGAGTGGGGCTGATGGTTGGACTCAATGATGCCAAGGGTCTCTTCCAACCTAAAGGATTCTATGAGTCTATGATTTTACGATGACTTTCATTTACTGTTGAAATGCAGCAAACTCCCCTGTGGGCATTGCACAGTTCCTGTCCCTTTGTCATTAATGAACTACCCTGCCTTGAAGGTGTTTCCCTGCTGTTTATTGAGACTTACCCTGCTCTGAGGCAGCTAAATAATTCAGTTCCACAGCTGGATGGTGGCATGGGAATGAGTGACTGCTAAAAGCAGTAGTTTATAATGCAAGGAGACTGTAGAGGGCAGGGTCTCCACTGTGGTGATCCTGCCTGTGTGGCCTCTGTTCTCTCTCCACAAAGAAATGCAGTTTATTTGAGATATTTGCTCACACACTTGTGTCAGTTCTTCTAAACAGATGGGGCACACAGAACTGTGTCAGAAATGGGCCTGACAACTCTAAACAGTAATGTGTGTATGTATCTAAACAATAATGTACTTCTCTTTTTCAAGTTGGAAGATCATTTCCTCTGGCAATCTTAATTATGTAGTTGTTTGCGTGCAGTGAGTCACTTGAAATTGCTATTTTTTCCCTCTGAGATTACATTGAACAGCAGGCCTGGGATTGGCTCTTTTCCAGAGAGTCAAATGGTAGTGAATTTTTAGGAGCACAAGCAAAGGTTATTTTGAAATCAGGGTCTCCCAACAGCAGCAAGGCTTCTACATAAGGCTCTGTCTACGTGGAGAAATACCTACACATTTTGCTATGTGATAACTGCTACTCCCTAGTGATCTACAGGCAGGAAGTGGTGCCATGCTGGTAGGGGTCTCTATTCTCCCCCTATTAAGCTGCTCCTTGCCTGCCCCCTCACCAAGTGCTTCATGTAGTGTTTTCCCTCAAGTAGCGGGTTCTTAGCTGTGTAGTATCCCACACATCCAGTCTTTTTCCCTCACTCTTCAAGGTTTGCTCTCTCTGCTGGTAAACTTGAGGTGATTAGATGGCATCCTACTTGTGAGATCTGAATCTCTGCTGTGGGAAATGACCTGGATTTGATTTTGGTTTGCTTTTCTGGTTGATGTAATTTTCTGGCAGTATAGACTCACTACTGTCTTGTTCTCACATCTGCTCTCTTCCCTTTGGTGTAATACGCATGATCTGTGATAAAAATGTCTCTGCTACTGTGATCTTAGTAAAAGAAACTTGCACTCACCTTCTCTTTGCAAGGAGTGCTATTTATAGCTAATAGGATTCACTATGTAGAGAGCTGTTTTGGCTCCTGCCTCCCTTGTCCAGTTTATCCCATTAGAAGCAGCCCGTAACTAAATGCTCCCCATCATACTGAATTTCTGAGAGCCTGGGTCACACTAAATACAAGAAGCATCGCTTTAGAGATGCTGCTGTTTTCCACATAGTAGGGCCAAGCCTTATTTCCCATCAACTTTGTTTTGGTAGGAGTCCTCTATTATTTTACATCCGCTCTACACTGTTAAAGCCACAGGATAGTCGGGCACACTTGTTTAAGACTTGGCCAGAGTGATGAAAGCTGGAATCTGAAGAACCACCTGAACCTTGCCAGGTTGCCTGTCAGGTCTGCAAGAGACTGGGCAGCTGCTGTATTGGAATTCTGCTAAACCCAGAGGACATAGAGCAGAAAACACAGCCAGGGCTGAAGATGTAGTTTAGCAGACAGTTACATACTCTACCAGGAATTCTTATGAATTTTTCCCAAAGCCCTGGACAGCAATAGGACTATTAGCAAGGGAAGGATATATTTGCTTTTATATAGGATTAGGGATTGAGCAGTTAGGATTCAATCCCTACCTGAGGTTCACTGTATGCCTAAGACAGGCTATTACATGGTTGCATAGCAGTGGCTGTCCTTTGGCAGGGTGTATTACAGTACATTTGCACGGTAACAGTCATTGTTATCAAAACATTTTACATGGAATATAAAAATTAGTACAACTGCTTTATAGCTAGAAACTAAGGCATACAGAGGTAAAGCAGGCTGCCAAAGTCGCAGCAATTCATTGGCAGACTGAGGAACAGAATCTGTCCTAAATGTGCCTTTGGTGTCCTTCATCCTGGACCAAGCAACCTCACTGTGTGTCCCTTCCCTTTTTATTCACATGAAAGATTGTTGCCTGCAAAAATCACTGTTCAGTCATACTGTGCTCAGTCTTCACAAAGCTGCTTTTCCCTGTCTATACAGGGCTAGTGACTGCATTCTGCTAAATAAGGAACAATGCTCCTTTTCTTTCCTGAAGCATCAGAGAACGTCTCAGTGCAACTTGTTTTGACAGACCTTAGACTTTGTTTGGAACCATTTGATAATTCAGAGTGAATCATGCGCTCCAAAGTACTGGCAGTTTACAGTAAAAGATCTCTTGTGGCCCAGCTTTTTTCTTATATGCTTGCACAGAAACTGCCAGTGTGAAAAAAGGGCCTTAAAATACCAGACTGGGGAAAATGCAGAGGCACTAAAACATTTTGCGAAAATGCCAGAAATTATCCCTAAAGAAGCAGCCTGGCTTCAAATGAAAGTAATGTTTTGTGATGTGGATGTCTGACTGTTGATTCAAAAGACTACAAGCAAGATTCATATTACATGACTTTCTGTCTAGTAGACTTCTAGAGTACTTACTGCCTGCAATGATAATGAATTAATTTAAGGAACCCATACCATCTTCAGATTTCTGAACATAAAGAATGCAAAGGGTGTGAAGGTATAGTCGAGTAATCCCAGGACTTTTACAAACAGGAGACTGGAGTTAAAGGACATATAGGTAGAAAACAGATTAATTGCAGGGAGAAGGTTCATAGAATCATTTTGGTTGGAAGAGACCCTTGGGATCATTGAGTCCAACCATCAGCCCCACTCTACAAAAGTCTTCCCGTACACCAGATCCCCCAACACCATATCTAATCTACTCCAAAACACATTCAAGGACGGCGACTCCACCCCCTCCCCGGGCAGCCCATTCCAGGCTCTGACACTCTTCCTGGGAAGAATTCTTTCCTAATGTTCAACCTAACCCTACCCTGCTGCAGCTTGAAGCTATTCCCTCTCCTTCTATCGCTAATTGCCCATGAGAAGAGACCGGCACCAACCTCTCTACAATGTACTTTCAAGCAGTTGTAGAGAGTGATGAGGTCTCCCCTCAGCCTCCTCTTCCTCAAACTAAACAGTCCCAGCTCCCTCAATCACTCTTTGTAAGATTTATGCTCCAGGCCCTTCCCATGTCCCTCCTTTGCTCTCGCTCCAGCACCTCCAGACCTCTCTTATGTTGAGGTGCCCAGAACTCAACAGGAAAAAGATATGTACATAAATAAAATAACCCTTTTTTTTCCCCCATTTTCTTCCCCTGCAGCACGGCTGCAGCACTCAAGGTGTGGCCTCACCAGTGCTGAGTACAGGGGGACAATCACATTCCTGCTTCTGCTGGTTACACTATTTCTTATACAAGCTAGGATGCCATTGGCCTTCTTGGCCACCTGGGCACACTGCTGGCTCATAGTCAGCCACTTGTCAACCAGTGCCCCCAGGTCCTTTTCTGCCAGGCAGCTACAGCCACACTGCCCCAAGCCTTCACATGAGGTGTTATGAAAGTTACAGGCAAAACTACTGTTTGAAGAAAGCACACTTAGATGCCACTCATAAAAATACCCCTATCTGGCAGATGGGTGGCTCAAGTGAGATCGCCATCTGACAGCAATGATATGTCATGGCAAAAGATCAATAGAAGGAAAATGTTTCCTATGTTAAAGGGGAAATTAAATAATCAGGCTTTTGTTCTGCACAAATTAGGTAACTCCTTGGTTCTACAGAGATAAAAAAGCTCTCAAACATGCATTTCTTGCCATTTGCCCACCTTGGCTCAGTTTCCTGGGAGGACTCAAAGTTAGTTATTGTTAGGTTGCAACAAAATACAGAGCATAACTGTCTTTCAGATTTGAGTAGTGCTGTTGGCTTCATAAGCTGTTTAAAGTGATCTTACTTTTGCATTTACTAATCTCTTCCAAAAGGATTCTAAAATGCAACACAAAATTAATAAAATACCAGTATATATAGGCACAGGTAAGAATTATTCATCCTGTACTGGAAGTTGTATGCCTCTAGAATGGAGTATGGTGGCTTCTGGCTATGCAACAAGAAGTGAAAATCAAAATGGTAGAAAGAATTTAGGGTGTCTGAATGGAATTGGGCCTTGCTGTTTAACACTTAAGCTCCTCCTGTTAATGGGTTCAGGACTCTCTAAGATATGGAAAGCTGCAGTCAAAAATTACATGTCCTGCTGTGGATAGCTTGGCGCTCTGGAAATTTTTGCTGTGGTTTGCTTTCAGGAAACATGTGAAATACACCTTCAGCTCTAAATGTCACCTTCTACCACTTTAGTTGGCATCTGAAAGTCTGCCAGTAAGCTTCGTACAGCACACACTTGTTTCCCCTCCCAGTAACAAGTGGTAGTTTAGCCAGGATGCAAAGGGCAGTTGACATTTCAACCCAGCAGTATGGTCAGGATTTTAGCAAAACCTGCTGTTCTTCTGCCTCTGAATCATATTTAAGAATCAATTCTGAGAAAAAAAAAAAATCCGCTGGCTTTGAAAGCAGAGAGAACTTTTTTTTTTGCTTGTGAGTTTTTATTTTCTGCTTTTTTCTTTCTCAAACAAACACACAAAAAAAATCGAAGTGGAGGAACACTGGATGGAAAATTGCAGTTCCCATCTCATTAAAGTAATGTCAGAAAGCTTAGAAATTATACAAGGCCTTAAACATTACATCATATTGAGCTTTGCTGTTGCAGACATTTGTGCGTTTCAGTGCTCTGAACAGACAGGATGCTCTATGGTTTTCATACTGGAACCAACCGGATAGCATGAGGGCTATTAGTGTTGACCTTGTTAGACCTGATGGTTGGGCAGTGTCCACTGGGTATAAGAGAAGAAGAGAGTAAAGATTATGAGAAAGATTATTCTTCCAGGCTGATTACCTAAATCCAACAATAAGGATAGATTCAGGTTCATCAAATGAATGCAGAAAAGTAGTATCTTCCCAGAAGCAGAAAGTGTCATGGGATCTACAAGTAACATGATAGCAAGGAGTTCAGGTCTTCTGAAGGCATCTGCCTGCTAAAGAATGATTTTGCCCAAGAATCAACATTTGGCCAACTTCAAAATGTCCAATACCCTAATCTCAGAGGAGGTGAAAATTAACTTCATACAGTATAATTTAGATGGCACTGATAATAAAGGACAGTAGCACATCAAGGCATTGTGATCTACATATATTTATTGTTGGGCAAATGGGACTGATTGATGGTTGAAAGGGGAGAAACATGAGCCCTAAGCAGCAGGTGGTGAATTGCACCAGTTAAATGAGAATAGCAAGGCCACCTACAACTGGCAGGAGATTTGCAACTGAGCTGCTGCTTTTCTCCCACCTGTGGAAAATACTGGATAAAGACATTTCATTGTAATTATCAGTAAGGGATTACAGCTGCTGAGAAGAAAAAAAAACAACACAGCCGTGCTGACCCTGGAAGGGCATTTTCCTCCTGCATATCATTGGCTGTCAACTGAAAGCACAAAGATACATGCTGCTGAACTTTACTGGTATTTTCCTATACCCAGTAGGTCTGAGGCATTTCTTAAGGATATCTGCTGAATAAGTTATCCAAAGCGAAAACATGGGTGTGTTGTGCTTGCTGAAGTGCTAGCTTTAATTTGCCAGCAGAAGTGCTTGTGAGTTGGGAAATTCCCTACAACTGTGGGTAGGCCCTAGTGCCTTGCTTTACAAATCTTCTCCTGCCCTGTAAAGTCTTTTAGGGCTTCCAGAGTGACTTGGATATAAACACCCTGCAATGATCTGCCTAGGACCTGAAGCAATCCAGCTACAATTTCCTTCAGGTAAGGGAGCTATTCTTCCCATTGCAAGGTACGGGTAAACCTGGCCTTTTTTTGGAACACAAAGCTGTGTTAACATAAATAGGATTAAGCTTAACTCCACCATAATCCTAATAACATGTGCTCTGCACAGTAAATCTTAGCCTAGGCTATGTTTCTCTTTTGAAAATCCTGGTTTTGAAAGAACTATCCATGTGGGAGTAGAACAGTGTGAGCCACGTCAAGTCTAAGATTTGGCTGAACAGAAGCTCAAACCAAAATGTAGGGAGAAGTGGAGAACTCCTGAGCGGTCAGTGGTTGAAGGAAGAATTACTCTGCTAATTATTCAGTTATTATGAAGGAAGAGGATGAGCTAGATAAAACAATAGCTGTTCCCTCTCTGATTGCTCTTGGATATAGCCATCAGCTATACCAGGTCATGAACCAAGGGGAATTGTTAGGGATTTTTTTAATCTTGTGAAGTTTGAGGGTTCTGTAGGAAGCTGTAGTACCATAGTTACAGCATCACAGGAATTGGTGTTATAGGTCCCACAGGATCTTTCCCCTTAACTAGAAAGACAAAAGCTAAACAAGAGAAGTATAAGAATTTGAGCAGCTGTCAGAGCAGGGAACCTGAGCAGGTCTGGGGAACTACTGGTCCAGCCTCGTAGACATGAAGGCTTGCTCTGCATCCGTAACTCAGCCTGGGTTGTGTTGTGTTTGCTCTGCCTCTGTGATTAGTGCCTCCTTTTGCTAATTATTTAGTAGGCACAAAATGTAATGTCCTACTCTGTTGTCAGGCAGCAGTGTGAAAGCACAGGGGGGATAGTCTTGGAAAGGGAAAGGGAGATGTCATCCACCTACTCTTTTTTTCCTCATTGAAGTCTTGTTGAGTAAGAGAGCTGAGAACTTTGTGAGACTGGATGGGACATATACATCATTTGAGCCTGTAGCCCCAAATGGTGATGGAGCATCTGTTTTTGATGTATTTCTGTGGGTAAATGACAAGCACAGGCTAAGGAGTATTTTTGTGGAGTGTAGTAGGTTGCGTACAGCTGCTCTTCTCGTGGCACAATACGTTCTACTATTTTCTCTGTGCTGGAAGATGATACCTGGAGTTACTTTCCTGAACAGATGCTGTAGATGATGTCCATCCAAGTAGCAGATTATATTGCTGTGGTAGTACTCAGGGCTGTTCTGTTTTTGAGGTAGCTGTTAGCTGTCTTGGGTTGTGAAACAAATGGAATTCTGAGGGAGTATGAGAAGTGTTTTAACTTTTTAGTGGGTCTCATTCATTAAACTGAATCTGTGGCTGTGGATCAAGGCCTTATGCTTGTGTTTGGAGGTGTTGGGTTTTAAGGTATGGCCCACAATATCCTTGTTGTTGCCCAGTCCATGACAGCTAGTGGGGAGGCCATAGAGATTGGTGGAGCAACACGTTTTTGACTCACTAGCTTAAAAATCGCTGCTGGGATTTCTGATGAGCAGCTTGGGGGTTTTGTCCCTTGATGCATTTAACATCGCTTTGCCAATTTTAGGTCACTAAGCTTATAGATCTGTTATTTTCTTAGTGAGTTCAGTGACTGCTTACCTGCCAGAACTGACAGCTTACTCCCTGGGATTTTGGCTTCGCAGCAATCCAAGACTCTTGCTAAAGTCATTAGGCCTTTTAGGTTTTGGCTACAAAATCAGGAAATGTTGGTCAGTGCAACTGTCTGAACTTCTGCAGGAAAATCTTATGCTTTAGTGAGGGAGGAGGAGGACGCAAAAACAACCAACCCAAGTCTGCTAATGAAATATAAGTGTTCAGTATTACAGCAGCTGTTGGTATGAAATTACAAAGTAATGGTGACATCTGTATTCTATTGTCTCAAAGCCCTCTTTTTAGTAATCATTCTTAAAAATGTAAATGCACTGGGATTTTTTTTTTCTTTCTAATAACAATGCCAACCTTCTCATGCTTTTAAGAGGTAGAGACTAAAAGTTTGCTAACAATGCTTTCTTATGAGTGAATGGAGAATGTTCAGTGGAAAGAAATAGAAAGCATGGCTTAGTGTCTTTTTAGTGTCTTTTTTTTTTTTTCCTTATGGGTGAAAACAGTAGTGTTGGGATGGAACAATCCTACAGATGCCAATAAAAATCACGTTTTCTGTAGGCTGAAGAAATAAGATGCCCTTATGGAATTAGTATAATATAACCATTTAGAACTTTGTAAAATTAATTGAAAAATGATAAAAAAAAATAGGAAACACAACTGTGATAAGATTATTTCTCTAAATTACGTAGACTTCAGATGCTGTTTTCATGCTGCAACCCTATTGATAACTTCTTATGAATCTAGGTATTTCTGTAATGAGGCTGCTTTACTATAAACAAACCTACCTCTTTTCTCTGGTTCTGGTACATGTTTGAATACATTAAAGCTTTATTGAATCTGTGTAACAGAAGGCTTGTGATCTCTCTGGCTCTGGCATTAAACTGTTGTGAGACTGAACTTCAGGACCCTGAAATCAGTTTAAAAAAAATTGCCCGAGGTGGGAATGCTTTTTGTTGCTGGCAGCAGTTACTGCTGATGAGAATTCAGCACAGGATCATCAACTTGTGCAAGAGAGAAAGTCAATGCTTGTTGATTCTCTGCTGTGCCCAGTTGCTCTAAGAAAATAAATACCTCTGAAAGCGGGCAGGCAAAACTGATGTGCATCATTGCTGTTAGAGCCAAAGAAGAGCATGCAGATCAAATCCATGTCTCAGGATTGAGATCTGCATGACAGGCCAAGTCTGCTCCAGAAAGCATGCGTCGGATCTGCCACATCTGCTGCTTTTCTTTATTTTTTTTTTTTCCCCAAAGTCAGGCAGGCAGTTCCCAAAGCTTGTCTCCTCTGTTCCGCTCTCCAGCTCTGTGCTGAGTGAGCATATCTGGTTTTAATACAGGTCCAGTCACATTTCTGGACCAACAGACCAAACTATGGTATGATTAAAGTTGGATTTCCTGTGTCAGGGTGATTAAGAGTCAAGCTGTGATCAGATTGTGGCTTTGAGGGACTGTAAAAGCATAAACTCTGTCATTGCTAAGATAATATGGAATGGAGACTTAAAACCTGCTGCATTGGCACAATAATGGGAAGCTTATTGAAAAGGGAGGTAATCCCATAAATGGATGTTTGTTTACCCTCCATGTACCACCTCAGCCCTGCCCAAAGAGATTTGGGTGTTATCAGCACTCCAGCTAGCCATAGTGGTGCTACTGGGAGGGCAATGGAAGGGGAGAAGTCATGTGAATCTGCTCTTTGCCTTTCAGTCACTTATATCAAATGGGTCCTCACACTGACCAGAAGCTGGGGTTTGTCTCCTTGTTTTTACCCTTGTGGCAGTGTATGGGGCTATATGAGCAGTACAGTATGACCTGCAGGAAGGGCAGCAGGTCTTGCGGGCATTAAGTGCTGTGGCGAGCCAGCTTCCACATGCATAGAAATAGAAATTGGACCATTAGAAATGCTGATAGAGCTCCAAGGAAATGGCAGAAGGGGGCTGTTGCATGAACCTTTAAAAATGAGACATGCTGTGGGTGTTAAGGAGGGGGGCTGTTGTCTCTTCCACAAAATCTGTCCTGGCTGTTTCTTTTGGTAGACAGCATAGTTTAATGAGAAATAACACCGGGTTTCTTGCTTCTGTTTTTGCAAAGGTTTTCCACTTTCTTGGTATGTGGAAGAAAATAGTGATGTATGGGAGAAAATGCTGTGAGCCAGTTCTGCCACCAAAAATGAGGGGATTACAGCATTGGTTTGTTACCAGCCTAGATAAAATGTAATGTGAAGCTCTCTTCTCAGCTCTGCCAAGATCATGAGTCCTGTCTTGCTGCCTGCTTTTTCTTGTTCTGGTGTGGAGTGAGCTGCACCACAGTGTACGGTGATGTCAGCGCTCAACAGGCTTTGGGATGAGACCATTGACGTTTGTTTTCAAGGGCAAAAGATGATGAGATCTATAAAGCTGAAAAAGACAAGTGAGAGAACTATGCAACTTTTCCCTGAAATGGCAATAACGTGCAAACATTTTGTTTTCCATTTTCAGCAACAGCTACAGGCCTATGTGGCCTGGGTGAATTCACAGCTGAAGAAGAAGCCAGCAATAAAGCCAGTCCAAGACCTGAGACGAGATCTCCGAGATGGAGTTGTTCTTGCTTTGCTCATTGAGATTGTAGGTCAGTAATGCCATATGGCACTATTTTTCATCTTGCAGTTTTAGATCTTCTGTAGAAGAGGCTGGCCTTGGCTCTGACATCTGTCAGGGATACTGGCAGATGTTAACGACAAGCGTCAGAGCTTGTGGGGGGAGGGAATGACTTTAGAAAATAAGAATCATAAAGCAAATCATAGACACAATTCTACTGAAGTCCTTATGTTTTCGCAAACAATTACAACAGATGTGCTAAAACCTGTCAGGGATCATCCGTCTTTGACAGAAGCCCCCTTTCTATCAAAACCCAGTAGTCTTCAACCTAGGTATTCCTGGTAGTGGATACCTTTGAAGCAAGACAAGAAGCCATGCGTATCTCTTGCAGTACCCAGGCAAGAGATAAGATCAGGCCCTGTCCCTGTAGGAACTTTTCTGACAGCACCAAGCCGTTCAGTTGTTCTCTAATAAAGTTTTTTAACTCCTTAGCCTGTGAGAAGCTGAATGGCATTCAGTTCAACCCCACCAGCCATCAGGAGATGAGGGAAAATGTAGAGAAAGTCTTACAGTTTGTGGCATCAAAAAAGATCCGCATGCATCAGACGTCAGCAAAAGGTATGTGCTCCTGGCCGATCACCACAGATGATTCTTTCAGTTGAAAGCCTGTTTCTGTCTCTGTTTCATATCAAATAGATAGTGTTTTAGTTTGTGGGGAGAGTATTGGTTTTTTCTCCTGTGGTTTAGTAACAAGTTTTTGGTTGAATGATACTGTGGTGTTGTTTTGCTTTTGGTAGCAGCAGAGTGCACAGAAATGAAAGTGCCTCTTCTCCTGCTACTGAGCAGTCAAAAGATTAAATAATAATGTGATGAGGAATACAAACTCAGAATCTTTGACTAAAAGGCCACATAAGCCTACTGTGAAGTGAGACATGGGAAAAACATTTTTGGTTCACTGGAAGCCTGTGATACCGTTTCACATGGCCTGTAAACAGGGAGGAGACCCAATATGAAAAATCTTGTGTCCATAGCATGATTTGGTCATATCACAAGAATGGCTGGTGTGTGTGTGGGAGGGATGTGTTTAGATCTATAGGGCAGAGGACATGCCCTGATCCTTACTGTTTGCTGACTGTACTGGGAGGATATACAGTTCTGATTGCAGATGAGAAAGGTGAAAAATGCTGAGGTGGAGCATGTGGAGTGCATGATCCTTGTTGTTAGCAGAAGAGTACAACCTCTGTTGGTTTGTAGGCTTTGGTGAGAGGCTTAGAACTTAAAAGAGAGTCATGACTACTGTGCCTGTAGTACTGCTACTGACAGGTTGGTGGCTGTACTGTTTCCTTAGCAATGTTGCAAGGTATGTTATGAGCTTATGACTGTAGAAATTATAGCAATATTGATAAAAGTCATATTATAAGCAAAGGTATCAATGTGGATATGCAACAAAATGATGTCATTTGGTCATAGGATAGGATACGGGCACAAAGACTCTGGGACACAAGCTCCAGAGCTCTAGTTTTCTGACATTGCCTCATTCTAGGACTTCAGGTGGTTCACACAAACTGTTGGCTCCACGTTCTCCATGAATGATGTGGAGGTAACAGTCACCGACTTATTTGGGTTATTTCTAATTTTTCAGATACCAAAGCAGGTAATAACCAGTCTTCATGCTTCCAGCACTTAAGATTATTTTAATATTTTTTTTTGTAGGCTGCCTTTGATACTTTGGAACCGTATTCCTCTTATTTGGGTGGACTCTGAGTATCTTAGTTGATTACAGTGTTTTGAGAAATCCTAGTCTAAAAGAACGGCTGATCTTTGCAGTGAACTTGAGATCAGTGTGCTTGAGCAAGTTTGTGGACTGGGGAAATGTCTAGTATGATATTATTAAAACTGGCTAATTAGTATTTGCAAAGTGCTGCTAACACTTTGTGGTACAGGGCCCTATTGCTGAAGAAATGCATTGTGGTTCTCTGGTATTTAGTATCTTAAACAACATATCCAAATCCCCTGCGCTAATTGAAGTGACTGCTAATACAGTGGCGGTCTTCGGTGTTTGCTGTACTTTTCCAGTGAGCATTCAGTAGTTGTCATGTGCTGTCATGTAAGCTAGTGGTTTGTTAGCCGGAAACAGCCATCGCTGGAATGTTCCGGTCTCTTCAAAGCATTTAAACTTGTCACCTGTAGGTGGCAGTGAGTTTGTTCTGTACAAAGCAAGCAGAACATGAGTGACGGAGTGCAGTCTTTTTTGTATAGGCCTCGTTTACTGGCATCGTCCCACTGGGTTTAATTATATTCATGCTTGTTGGTCACATACAGCTCTAGTGGGACTTAATGTCCAAGGCGTTATCCTTGGGTTTATTTGCATTTTGCAGATATTGTTGATGGGAACTTGAAATCTATCATGAGGTTGATCCTGGCCTTAGCTGCTCATTTCAAACCAGGCTCCGGGAGAGCGGTGAATCATAGCGCTGCTGGCACGGTGGGGAAGAGCTTGTCAGCATCGTCTGCCAGTCACAGGCCTCACTCAGCTGCTGCAATGGCCCAAGGGGCGGTGGCTGCCCTAGCAGATGTTCGTCAAGATGTCTTGCAATCTGGGCATGATGCTTTCCGGCACAGACAGAGGTAATGACTCTTCCCTGGTTATGTGAGGTCAGACCATGTTAGCGGATGGACACAATTTCTTTTAACATAGGTGCCACGTTATCCTGACAATGCCTGGTGTAAGTTAGCTCTCCTGTTGTGCAAACAAATAGAGAGAAACCACTGCTGTCTGATTGAAACCAAAGTAGATAGCAACGTAACACAGGAGAGTAATGATATAACATGGCTGGCTGCTCCATGATGAAGAGTGAAGGTATTCCAGGCTCTTTTCAGGTTTAACAGCAAAATAACTGCTAGATCTTTGTCACTGGAAAAGATGGGTTCAGTTCTTTACAGCTAAGCCAGAAGGAGCTCTGTTGACTCATTTTCCCTATTTCATGCTGAGCACAGTGCCCATCCTTGATGCTGTCTCCTTGGGGAGACATCTTCATTTCAAGTGAAGAAAAAGTAAGGTCTTTACTAAGGGTGCTGGTTACAGATCTACGAGCAGGTTCCAGAGTTGAGGTGGTGGTGTTGTACAAGGCTGTATGTTCTATCTTCTACCTTGTTGTTCACCCCAATGTTACACTTACTGCTACACAGGCAGATGCAGTGTCTTGTGTGCTGTTCATCAGCTGATGCAACCTACCATGTCAGCAGAGGGGTTCTGGTGATAATGAAAGAAAACGGTACATGTACAGAAGGAATGTATAATTCTGAAAAGCTCATTGAACACTTGCAAGATGTGCTACGTGCACTATAATAATATTAGTAATGACATTTAAATGCAAGCTAGATGGTCATACACTGAGGGTTTAATTTATACAACTGAAGGTCATTTGCCCATATTATGTTGGCTCAAGGGACTACCCATGAAGCAGTTGGGATATTAGGTTGAAATCGTATATTTTGTTAGAAAACTAGATGTTAAAGGTTTCTCATGCAAAGACCTTGGGCCAGGCCTTCTTCAGAAAAGCCAGTCCTTGTTCTATTTGCAAAAGGTATTCTTTCCCTTGCCTTCCCAGTGCTTTTGTAGTTTTCTAGTCACAGAATTAGGAATGGCTTTAAAAGGGGAGGGCCTGTTTTCCTGTGTTTCCTTCACCCCAAGAAGATGGGACCGAGCTCCCTCATAGACTAGTCTTAGTTGGTAGTTTTCTAGCTGTCTCTTCCTTTCATTAGCTTTCCTACCCTCCTCCTTGGAGACAAGAATTTCTGCTCCTTCCCTCATTCTGTGATTACCACCTCCAGAAATAGCAGCATGGATGAGGAGATTGAAAACCCCTACTGGAGTGTCCGGGCACTGGTGCAGCAGTATGAAGGGCAACAGACCATGCCATTGGAGTCCCATTCTTCCAGGTAAGGAACTTAATTGTCAAGATGTGTCCTTTCATGGTCCTTTGACATTCCCTAGAGTGTCCTTTCTTATCACTGTTGGTAGCAGGATTCTCAGTATATAGTCTCCTGCCTGATCCTGAGAATGAAGTCTCAGGAACCAACATGAAGCAGTGATGTACTGCCACTTCTCCCCCAGACAAAATTGATCTCATTAATGATGTGATTGCATAGATAAGAGGTTGGAACCTGGTTCCAACCAGGTTCAGAACCAAGAGGTTCTGAGTTACACTTGTCTAAAGCTCTGGAGTGTCCTTTAATGAGACCAGGGAAATAGAATTATGAAAGACGTAGCTAAAGCTATTTTACTGGGAACCTGAATGTACAAGCGGAGCCTTTTGAGAGAGTGCTGACATGAGAGATGTTGAAATGGAGTTTTACTTCTGTGCTTGGACTCGATCCCAAGAGTCTCTTCCAATCTAAATGATTCTGTGAAGAAGGGGACAGTGTAGCTAGGGTGCAAAGGATGAATATTTCAGAGCTGATAGAAAAGATATGGAGGAAAGGAACTTAAACCAACAAACCTCACACCCTGTAGAGAGATGGTGATGAGGGGGCATGTGGATTTGAACAGCAGTTACAGGAACACAGCAGTCTTTAATCCAGATATACGGTTGGGGTGGATCTGCAGCTTTGTCTTCATTGCCATCATGGGCTCATCTATTATTTTTAACTGTCTCTAGACTTAGAGTTATCTAATTTGCCCTTCCATCCACCAGACTTGCTCTTTCAATCTGAAGCGCACCATTTAATTATTTTAATGAAAAATCTTCTGCATACTTCTGTGAAGCCTGGAAGTCAGAGTTCAGTGTGGTTTCCATTTGAGGGGACCTTCTCCTTTGAAATAGGACTTGAATGCTTTGAATTATATGTTCTGTGTTATAAACAGTCTATAGTCTTGACTGGAGTTCTTGACTGCACAAGTTAAGCAACGTCAAGCTGGTGCAACTGGAGGCTTTGTAAGGAAACACAACCTGTAGAAGTCAGGATTGATTAGAATGATGGTATATAATCCATTTCCAATAGGAGGTGTAACAGCTTGCAGCTGTGAACCTGAGCAGCATGTGCCAGTTACAATACATTACACCAGTGCCTTAAAGCTCTCTTTACTACCTTTTGCTTTTGGACAGAAGTCAACACTCTTGCCCCACTTCACTTGAGTAGTGGAGGAGAGAGGGAAGTCACATGGCTGTGTTGTTTGTTTTCATGGATGTAGGAGAGACAGTGTAGCTGAAGGGGCTTTTGAAGAAAAACAAGGGGAACCTGATCGGTGTGGACACCTTCATAGTAAAGGACAACCTTTCCTTTTTTCCCCAGAGAACAAGAAACTAGCTTGTAGGCAAAGAACTGTGTAACTAGACGTACTAGATCTCCCTCTGGATATGATGCTTTACTCCATTTAATTTTTTCTGGAACAGACTAGATCAGAGCTGTATGGGCATAGATGCAGCTCCCTTTGATTCACAGCTTCTAGTCCCCAGTGTAAGCCCTAACTCTGCTTTATTATTTCCTTGTCCAACCTGAGCTTCTCCCTGAGAGTGCCTCAACCAGCCACTGCCCACCCCTGTCCTCAATTTGTGCAGGAGTGAGGAGGTCCACTTTCCTAGGACAGATTGCCACTGACATTTTCTCATCAGGCAAGATATGTCCACAGGATTTCCCAGGCCACCTTTGATGCTCCACAGTAGAAGGTGTACTTGTCTCATGTACCTGAGAACTAAGGTTGCTTGGCCCAATAGAGGAGAAAAATACAATAGTTTGTACTTAGCACCGAAATTTGCTATATGTCATTGTGAGGTCATCTTTATAAATACAGACATAAACCTTTGGAAGTGTGGGAACTCCATGTGAGTCAGTATGGACCATTGCCTCCACATGATGTCAGTAGAGAGTGTTCTTTTGAAGCTGTCATTCCAGGGGAGATGTAAAAATTCTGGTCTTGGCAACAGGATTTCATGGCTAATGACTTAGTGTTGACTCTTCAACTGTGATCTCAGTACAGTAGGGCAGAGTGAAATACGCTGCTCCCTCCACTCGGTCTTCAGATTAAGGTTGCTGTAGTATTTTGTGTACTCTTCCACCCTATAATGGATTGTGAGGTAACTGCTCTTTGCTCATGTGGCTGCATTTTGGTGGTGAGTGAAAATACCTCTGCACATCCTAAATCACTTTGTGTTGTATTTTGTTTTTTGCATAATGTCATGACTTCTCTTACCATATGGTAATTGGAAAATCATTGCTGACAGGATATAATATTGTGAGAATCTTAAGTGATCAGTGATGTACCAAAACAAACTGGGGGCCATCTGACTTCCAGTTCCTGGGCATATCTTCTGCTGGCATCAGGCTTCATGATGAAAACAAAATGCTTGTTTCTGTATCCTTCCAGAGAGAAATGTGCTAGTTTAGTTGTGAGAGCTGGCTGGGAGAAACAAGCCACTTTTTCATTAGTGAGAAATGTGGTTATTAACTGCAGCTCCCCACCCCCCCTCCAAATTGTGCTGCTGTTGTCTGTCCCAGGGCAGCATCCCCCTGTCTAGCATCAGCTCATTTCTGCCTGAACTCCTTAGTAAGAGAGCTCACAGCCTGAACAACAGAATTCAAAGAGACAAAAGCTATAACAAGCAAAGGCAATTGAAATGATTCATAGAAAATTTGCCAAAATCGGATGGATTCCCAGGTCACTGAGCCCCTCACCCATCTATCTCCCTTTCCCCTCCCCTTCCATCAGCCTTCCCTCCCCCACTCTGAGCCAAGCATCTCTGAGAAAAGGCTCTGCCTTGCACAGGCTGTGTGACAGCAGGAGGGAGAGGGAGCTGGAGATAGCGAGGAAGAAGAAACCGTGCATAGGGCTGGGAAGTGCTGCATGCGTTCTTCCGAGACTGCATCCACGCCTAGAAGAGGGAACCTACTGCTTACGGAGCACCTTCTCTTGCCAGTTCATCGACTTCTGCAGCAGGTGCTTGGAGTCTAAGAAGGGCAGAATGGGATGAAAAACACCGCTGGCAATCCAGATGGCAGTCCTTGTGATGAAAACAACTGGGTGTGCAGCTGACCAAAATGCAGCAGCAGGAGACAAATAACCCGAGAGAAAGAACAGCAAAAGCAAAACCAAGGCTGCAGAAATCCCTGGCTCTGGAATCAAATACGTGTCTGTGGACTGCTGATCTGCCATCTGATGGTTTCTTGCAAAGACCCTGAGATTTTTTTCCTGCTGGGGATCTTTCAGCTGATGTGAAGCGGTCTGGCAAATATTTCTTCAGTAGTTTGACGGAAGCTGGCGTATTCTGCACTGAATTCTGAGCATGTGAAAGGACAAGGCATGTCTGTAGCAAGAATTGCAAAGCTCCCAGGGAAACAGATTCTGTGAGGCGAAAGGTTAAAGTGGGATCATGGGAGGGAAGCAGGTCAAATGGTGAGCGATTGTTGCTGTTGTCATTTGAAGCAGCAGGGATGGGGTGTTTATTAAAAATATGAGAATTCAAACTTAGTACTGAGGCTGTTGCCCTGAAGCCTTGACTGTGCAGGCACTGGCAACTCTGAGAGCCAGAGGAGAAACAGTATGGGTTAGGAAATCAGCTACTGAGAGGAATGAAGTGGAACACTTTGCATCATAAATTTGCCTTAATTAGCTTTAATTTCCCAGCACTTATTTCTGCATGCTGTAATTGCAAATTATGTACTTTAAAGAACAGATTACATTGGTTGATATTTCATACTCAAATGGGTTTGGTGACTGATAGAAAAAAAACTTAGAAATGTTTCCAGCATTAACGTGTTAGTACTAATGTATGAGGCAACCTGACCTGTGCTGCTGCTTTATCCAAGTGCATCTCAGTGGCACTTTCACTGTCTGGCATGGTTTTGAGAGGTTGTCACTGATGCCATGTGACCTCACTGGCCTTAACAGGGATATTGCCTGGAAAGGGAACTGTGGACATAGGAATGCCTAAGAAATTACCTGTAAAACTGTCTATATTGTGGAGGCCTGTATACACCATTAAGCCCATCCCCTGCTTGGGTTTGCTTTGGGCTGTGGGTCCAGTGCTGAGAGAAGCAGACAAATGCTGTTTCCAGGCTCTGTATCCCCAGATTTTGTTTTTTTGTCCGCTCATTTTTCTTTCTAGTTCTGTGCTCTTGCCTATCCCTCAGTTTTACCATCTTCTCACCCAACAGTTGCTAATATTGTTTTTCTAGGACAGCTCTCATTCTTTCATCTTTTGAATGGATAGGAACCAGCAATGCACTTCTCAATGGCCTTGTCAGGATGACATATTCAGATTTATCAGATGAGAATATGCAGGGGGAATATCAAGTTCTGTTCCTAGAAGGAAGTAAAATCCCTCTGGAGCTCAGCTGGTCTTGCTGTTTGTACCTGTGCTGTTGGAAAGTTTCATCCTTTCCTCTGACCCTTACATAAGGCAAGTCCAATAGTACTCTCTGGGCTCCCAAACCATTATTTAATTTTATGCTGTGCACCCATGCAGCAACAAGCAGGAGGGAGCTGTTTTCAAATGTATACAAAATGTACCCAGTCAGGGACTGATGTAATGGAGTTAGGCTTCCTTAAAGTAAAACTGTGAGCAAAGTGTCCTGGACCCCTTTAGCAGTCATGGTTACCCTGTCTGAGCGGGAAAGAACAGGTGGTATATCTGTCAGAGATCCCGGTTCGAACATGGTTATTCTTCCACTTAGTAAGTCGCGTTGGTTTTTTCCTTTAACATAGTAAAAGGCCATTTAGTCTGGACCATTAAGAATAGACTGCTTGAAGGTCTGTAATGCAAATGAGAAGTAGGCCAGCACTGGCTGTGGGAGTGGACCAGAGAGAGCTGCTAGCAAGTAAGTAATTTCCATCTCTATTGCAAGGCTTTTCTGATTTTGAGAGCTGTGGAATATGTAGCAGCAGTGCTGGGAAGATGCAGAAGACAAACTGTTGAAGCCTCTTATTTTTCTAAACCTATGACATTATTTCCATGCTGTTTTCTTTTTGTTCTCAGTCCTTTGTTTCTCTGTTGGGGAGAATGAACAATTAACTCCTGCTCACACTTGGAAGGATTAGTTCCTGTGACTCTAGAGATACACTGAATGGGTCAGTGAGCTTAAGCCTCCTTTTAATGTTGTCCGGGTGATGCATTTAGGAGGAATTTCTGAAAAAAGATTGCTTGAACCTCCCTGCCAGCTGAGGTAGCTCCAGTTAAAATATGTTTGTATTTTTAAGAACTTTTAACCTAAGAACGTGAGTGAGTGGTATCTGACTTTCAGAAGTATTTTGCCCTTGGAAATTCAAGTTTGTGAAGAGGCGTTTCCCAAAGCCAGAGCAAGAGATGAAGCAAGCCAGAGTGGCTTTTTGTTCAACTTGCAGTATGAACATAAGGCTTGCAATAAGCTGCTTCTGAGCAGGCCATCAGTCTGGTCTTACCCCTGAGTGCCTGTATGTGAATTCTGTGGTGGCAATCTCAGACTTGCATTCTGTTAAGGAAAATCGAAGAGGCACATCGTGCTATTTATTGGTTAGCCTGCTATGAAAGACACTGATGTACTGACGAAGAAGTTACATGCCCGCTTTGGTTTGTTAATGGCTCTAGTATGCAGATAATTGTTAGTTTCAACGAGCCTGTCTGCATATTTGCTTTTACCTTAGATGAAGATGATGCTGATCAGCACGCTAGAAGTAACTGTTCTCCTTTCCTCTGCAGTCTGACATCACCCAGTCCCATCCATAGTACAAAGAGTGAATCCACTGTAGCCCCATCAGAGGAGAAGGAAAGACTTGTGATCATCCACGCTGAAGAAACAGAAACTAAAACAGGTACCTTGCAGATAATGCTTTACAGCTTGCATTTTCGTTGGGATTTGTTTCTGTCATCAACTTGTTGAAGAGTTCCGTGGTGACTGCAGTGAGTGTAGAGAATGCGATGCCCAGTGTCTGTTCACATAAAAAAAAAAAAATCCCTGAACTTCTAACATTACAGTAACACCATACTATGGCAATGTCTGTGAGGTTTGGAAAACAATGCTTGGGAAATTAAAAGCTCAGGAGAAGGATTAAGGGTCATATATAATTTTCGCTGTAGAGTGAATGCTTTCATTGCAGACTCATTAGATCATGGTAAAAAAAAAAAAAGAAAAAAAACCAAACAAACCAAAACCCAATAATATCAGAATTCCCTAAAGAAAGAGTCCATGTGAGCTTGTCAAGCCCCCATGGTGCATAACTTAATTTCTGTGTAAGGCTCTGTTTACAGCACATCTGTACATAGATCGAGTGACTCTTTGCAAGGAAATGAATGCTTGTAGTATTGTTGTTGTGTCTGCATTGAGAAGTCATTGCTGTATTGTCACAAATGCTTCACAAAGTGGTCAGCTTACACTTAAAATTTTCATGCAGATGGAAGGAAAGAATTTTAAAGAAGCTCCTAAAGTGATTATTATTTTTTGTTTGTTTCTTTTCCTCCTTAGGAGTGCAGCCTAATAACTCTCTGGTTAGCATACATCCCAAGAGCAAATGATAGAAGCTCTGCTAGTTAGTAAATGCTTTGTTGCCCCAGCCAGTGTGATCCAGCTTCAGCACTCCCTCAAAAGGAGACAGACTATCTCAGTGGCTGAAGTAGCTGGATAGCTGTGGCTCTTCCTTAAATTTTTAGTAGTATTATCTGCTTGCTGCCTATACAGTAGGATATTGCAGCTGCATGTCTACAGATGCACAGCAGCTTGCGTTGACAAATTTCACTTTTGGTCAGCTAGCTAACAAATGCTACCATGATTATTCCTCATCAAACCTCACCTCTTGTGAAGACATGAGGGAAGAAAAAAACTTATGTTCCTGGGTCAGCCAGTGGATGAGAGCTAACCAGTGATCCAGCTTATGCTGTAGGGACCAGAAAAGGCATGCAAGGCTATTAAACTTGTTATTAAGAGAAACATTTTCTTTTGCAATTAGGTGTGTGCTGCACCTTAAGAAAGCCATGTTATTTGACAAGTAGAAATCCAGTTCAGTGTTTCCTTCAGTTGGTCCTTGGTGCACCCTCTAACACTAAGGCATGTTCTTCAAATCCCACGGTTGCTTTTCTCTCGTTAGGTATTTTGTACCTTACATAGTACAGCACATTGTTCCCTGTGATGTGCCCTGAAGTATCTGGTACTGACGAATCACATGCAGCGAAGTTAATAAAGGAAAAGGATGCTTGTCTTCTATATGTATGTGTGTGTGCAAGAAAGCTCTCTTTGCATAAAGAATGAGGCATAAATCCTTGAGGCTGGACAAGATGTTACAGCTGTGGCACCTTCCTTGGTACTGAGTAGAAGACATATTGGCTTGTTAGTGACAGGTGGCAGCTAGTAGGTAACTGTAGCTAGTGTGAACAGCAGGGAATTATTGTGTTGAAGTCCTTTCTGGACTCCTCTCTCTATCATGACCACATTCAGCTGTTCTCTTTTCCAGAAGGGACAGAATCTTATTTCCAGCCTGAGTGGCAAGCTGAGAACCCTGGATCGTATTTGGAGAACTCATGGGAAGAGCAGCTTTTGGAACAACAGGACCATTTGGAAAAGGAAATGGAGGAAGCGAAGAAGATGATTTCAGGTCTGCAGGTAATAGATTGTTCAGTTTGGCCAGCGTTCCCTTCAACATGCATTTTTCCTACCAGCTGTAGCTGGAAAACAGGTTATCTTGCAGCTGAGACAGCTTTTGAATAAGGGTCCTTGTCTAATGAGACGTCTTGGGGGGATTGTGCAATAACTCCATTGGTCTCTTGAGTCACCATGGTTAAATAGGGACAGTGGCTCTTCCCTGTGTGACGAGTCCCTTCAGGGATCAGCAATAATTTCTGACGGTGTAGATAGTGTGTGTATATTGTCTGCAGCCAGTGGAGACCTTAATCCAGCAACTGAAGGCTACTCACTAAGCACTCTGACATATTCCTTTCTTGAAATGTTAGGCTCTCTTGGCTCCTGCAATTGTGGTTTCGTGCTGGTCACCTTTTCCAGAATGGAGAATGCCAAAAGCATCCTTTGCAATGTTCCAGATGCAATTTAGAAGACAGCTGGATCCAGCCACAGTCTTGCTTGGGGCAGGGTATGCCTGCCCCCCATCATTGTGTAGTATGCTTAACTAAGTCTGGGGAAGGAGGAAAGACTGGGTATATTTAGCAGAATTTCAGAGAAAGGATTTTAACATCAGCCTGTGCAATTTGGACACAGCTTTTTTTTTTTTTCCTTAGCTCAAGTTTCTCCAAAACTTGGTGTTGACATGATTTGAGGCTCTTGTACAGTAGGGAGGGAGAGAGAAGGATGTGGAGAGAGAGGAAGATTATGTTGCTGTGATGACTGAAGATCAGTGGTATTCACTAATAGTGAGTTAAGTGGACTATGAGAGGGCAAAAGGCACCCTGAAGCAGGTAAGAATTGAACCACCATAGAGAATCTAAAATGAGCCTGTGTTCAGAAAGTGATTGTCTCTGTTGTGTTTTGGTTGGAGTTCAGATTTAGTTGGGTTCATTGGCTTGGTCTTCTGTCTTGTGATGCTATGCTAACTCCTGTATTTGCTGTCACTGTGCAAAGCAGGTATGTTACTGTGCAAAATGGTAAAGATGCAGCAGTGTTTTCCCACATGTTGGAGCTGGGACTGCCCTTCTTCACTGGGACACTTAGCAACCTGCTGGTTTTGTTAGCAGCCTGAGAGAATACAGCAGTCTTCCTGTGATTTGTGATTGGAAGTAATGCAGAGAGACAAGGAATGTCAGGAAATCAATCAAGACTCACAGAGCTGGTCACGGGTCACACAGTCTTGCATCAGTCTGAATTTCAGAGAGCTAGGCTGAAACTAGAGCGCAGTCTCTATGCAACTAATCATTTGTGGAACCTTTTCCTTGCTGCCTGTTCCATTTGCACTCTGACCAAATGACCCTCAGCCCAGTGTGTTAGACTCTGCATGGGTAGTAGAGCCCTTGATCCATATGGTAAAGACCCTGAACTCTCTCAGGAATATTCCTTTCTGATTGTGCTGGGAACCATGCTCGTTTTGAATTGTAAATATCTATGTGCCAGTAAACAAAGCAGAGATTGTGAGAAGCATAGGCGGCCGGAGGGGAGGGTGGGCACTTTCCCTGTGGACAATGGACAGGAAACAAAAGACCCAAAAGAAAAAAAATGAGTTTGGTTCACTGGTAAAATTCTGCTGCATTATGTGACTGCTAGGAGCAGGGAGAGATGGCACTGGAGGGACTGGCATGTCCTGTTCCTCTAGCCTGGCCCATGTTTCAGGAGTGAGAGTGAGCAGCTGTCACTGCTTTCCCCTCTTTTCCTGGAAGTAGGAAGAGGCAGCTGATAATTGCTAGTCACAAAATTGGATTTAATTGATTNACTTAAGAGCCTCCAGTTCATGAGAGTTTGACTGAAATATCAGGGACTGATATACGTATGTTCCTTAATGGGCTAAAACCGTGGCAGCTTTTTATGTTCCTCTGTGATTCCTGCTTGAATGTCTTGCCCAGGAGGATTTTGGAATGCACTCAAACATTTTTCTGGAGAGCATCTGTATTAACTGAATACAGACTGCTATTGGCAGCAGTTGCTGCTTTTTGCTGGAAGATCCTGTCAGCAGCAGAACCTGACCTGTCAGCCTTGAAGTCTTCTGGGGCCAAACCAGAGGAGAAAAAAATAAGAAAGCTAACAGACATGACTCTTTCTTATATATCCAGTTGTACAACATCCTGGCACGTACCAAGTGCTCTGAGTCCTGGAAGTTGGAGACAGAACGGTCAATGTAAAAAACATCAGTTGGAGAAAACTAGTATGGTATACCCTGCTGGAGATCTGGCCTAGTCCTACTAGTCACACTTCCTACAGTGCATGCTTTTCCCCTCCTTCAGGCTGGAATTGATCTACTGTGGGAATTCTGACAGCTTCCTGCACACATCTGGGCTGCCTTGTAGCTGTTAAAGAAATTAATACTGTGCTTCTAGTAGCCTTCCTCTGGCACAGGGCATAGTTTAAGATATTCACTGTCTGTGTGGGTGAGGGTTCTTCCCTCGGACAACAGTTCTGAAGGCATCTTGGTCTTATCTAGTGTAGAATGGAATTAGACTTCCCTGAACATCCTGTTCATTAAGTCTTTTGTAGCTGTGTAGTGAGGAGAATGACTTCTTTCAGGAAGGAACACTTGAGCATCATTCCAGAAGAGAAGCCTTAAAATGTAAACATGGCTCAATGTCTGCTTTAGACATTAAATCTGTTATTGTAGTAAAGGCTACCCTTGGACTGAGGCCTAGGACAGACTTCACTCCCTGAAAATCCGAGTTACTGTTCTTGTTTGGTGTCTTTCTGTGGAGAAGAGTATTGGCTGACAGATAGCTCTGGGAGCAGCTTTTTCAGGGGATAAATGGTCTTGTTCATTCCTGAAAAATTCTACTCATTTTTGAGGGAAGTAAGTTGGAAGAAATGGAAAATGAAACTGTTAAGAAACTGATGATATGGATGACTGTTAGCCAGAGCTGCAGCTAAACTGTCTTCCTTTGAAACACCGAAGAGATTTTTTTTTTTTTCCCTCCTTCTTTCCAGGCCTTGTTGCTCAATGGATCCTTACCTGAGGATGAGCAGGAAGGATCCTTTGAACTTTGTGAACGTGGAACCTGCCCTGAAGAGCAGCTGGTGAGCGCATTGCTGTACCTGTGGTTCTCTGATCAAGCTGTCCTTTGCACTGTTTTGCCACAAGCAGGTGTCTTGCATGATAATGATGATGTTTTTTCACATTCAGATCATAATCCGAAGTCGCCTGGACCAGAGTGTGGAAGAAAATCAAGACCTAAAGGTTAGAGGGGGATAGAGGAAGGGGAAAGAGGGATTTGGCTCAAGAGATCTTTGCAGACTCTGTCTTACTTGATTGGAGGTGGGGGGGAATGTTACTGGAATTTGAATGAGCCATGAAATAAATATGTGTTTTTTCCTGCACGCTCTTGAAGCTGGAGAGATCCAGATTGTACTGGCTTTTCAAAATCTTATCCAGGACAGCCATGCCTGAATATAAGCAATCTTTCAAGTAGGAAATAAATGCAGCTAAGAAGAACCTGCCCTGTCAAGCCTGCCTTAGTTCAGTTTTCTCCTGATGCTTGCTCTGGGACCAGTTCTGATGGTGGGAGAGAAGCATTTGATATTGCCCAGGTAGACAGATTTGGGGGACTATGAATTTTTTTTTTCTCTCATGGCTTTAATAGCATAGGCTTAAGCTGCTTAACTGTTTTGTCATGTATGTAACTCATTAAAATGACTCAGGGCCCGACATGCTCTTGGATTTGTGGAGAAAAGGTGGGATGTGCTTTCTTCTGAAGCAGGTGTCTGGGACATAGAAAACTGGTTGATTCTGAAAGGGGTGACAAGATATCACTTAATCAAACTGTGTTGCATTTACAGAAGGAGCTACTGAAATACAAACAAGAAGCTCGAAACCTACAGGGAATAAAGGTAAGGAAGGGAACACATCATCACAGATAAATATTAAAGCTTGAGACTCTGCTGCAGCCCATGAGTAGGGCCAGCAGCAACCATATACCTCTGAGGAATCTCAGATTGTGTAGGGACTTGGAGGTGGGGGATCCTATGGTCTGTTTCTGGCTCTGGGGAGAGACTGCATTTAAGGCAAGCACAAGGAGTTAGGTCTCCTGTTCTGTTTCTGTCTGTAGGATTGTTGTTCTGCCTGTTTACCCTAAACAAAATAGAAGGCATAGGATGCCTGCTTAGTTCTCAGGGCTCTTATTCCCATTGACCCCTGCTCTGTTTTGGGATGGCACAGCAGGATTGGCGCAGTGAACTCATTCTTGAGAGCAGAGGCAAAAGCACCAGGGGTACCTTTGTCCTCTTCAGCTCCAGCATTTCTCAAAACTTTGGCTCCTGTTTGCTCTGTTTCTTCCTCTGGAGTTCTGAACACTAATAACCTACTCCTGAGCAGAGGTATTTTTAGAGCTGGTTGGCAAGCTCCTGAGAAAGGAAGCAGACAGCAATAGCTGTCCAAGGTAGAGCATTCAGCTCCTGGGTAACACTGAGTGAAAGGTGTGGAATTAGTCCTGACTTTGGCCTCTTCAGAACGTCAATGCACAACTAGGTCACACTGAGATCTTAAGTTTCCTTGAGTCCTTGGCTGATGTTGGCCTCTTTCCGCCCTCTGGATGCTGCAGATGCATGACTGGAGAGACTAGCCATAGGCCACTGAAAAGACCCTTCAAAGACACTGCTATCTTATTGCATAAGAGCAAGTTGTCAGGCTGCCTCTGGAGCAGAAAGTTCAGGTAGAGGCACAGGAATCCCTCTGGGGCAGATGGCTGGAATGTTGGAAGGGAAATCACTTTTGGGTAAAAGAAAGACGGACTCGGAGCCCATGGGGTAGATGTCTGTGTACCTCCTGCTGCTCATGGGGTAGATGCCTATGTACCTCCTGCTGCCTTGGGCCCTTGGGAACACTTCAGCCCTGTGAGTGGCCCCGCTGTGTTACTGACACTGGTCTAGGTCACTCCTGTCCCTGGAAAGGGTCTCTGCCTCTGTCTTGCACCTTCCTACAGATAACATCTTTTCCTAGGATGCTTTACAGCAAAGGCTGATTCAACAGGATGCTTCAGTTCTTCAGCTAAAGCAGGAACTGCTGAGAGCAAACATGGACAAGGAGGAATTACACAACCAGAATGTAAGTCACTGCTGCTGAGGGTTAGATTATTTTAGAAGGAGGATGGTAGCCCTGGGGACTCCAGCAGCCACAGGGTGGAGTTGGTGGTTGCCACATAGTACTTGGAGTTGTGGGATAGTGAATAACCTTTCAAAGGTCTCTGCACGGTAAAAACCGCACACAGTCTACCAGTCAGCTGCAAGACTTTCTGGAGTTTCTTGTTCTTCTCCTGTCCTTGCAAGACCTTAACTTGAAATAGGGAGGGGCTTCCCATGATGTTTTCAGTATAGTTGCATTCTTCCTTTCTCATTGTGCTCTCTGGTTTACTAACTGGCGCTTTAAGAGGTAGAGCTGCTGTGTACAGTGTCTCTCTGGAGAGAAAAAGGCAAGGAAGGGAACTGTCCTGCTGTCCTGGGATACCAGTTCCCTTGAACTCTGCAAATATTTTGGTTTGGGTCACCCTTTAGCACAAAGGGTAAAGAGATTGTCGTAACTCTCCAGGAATACCTACTTCACACCTGTGTTATTTCTGCAGGTTGACCTTCAGAGGAAGGTTGAAGAGAGAAACCGGTTACTGGCAGAATACAAAGTAATGGAACCTAACGTCACTGGAGGCTTTGCTGGGGGCTGCATCTGGTGGTTCTTCAGTTTTGTGAATGTGACTGCTGTCTTGCTGACACTGTCACCTCTGGGGGTGGCACTGTGGAGTTTTCAGTAGTTGCAATAGCCATGGATGTTTGTAATGAAATGGAGGGATCAGGTGGTCTTTGTACTCTGCCCCCATCTTTTTAGAGTGGATCTGTTACTATGGTTTTTTGGAGATGGCTTGCTGAGTATCTAACACTTGTGCAGAAGCTCATCAGGTTAGGTTGGGTCACCTGATTGGTCATGGGTCCCTCAAGAATCTGTTTTCTCTAGGACAGCTGTCTGGCCTCAGTATTGGATCTTTGCTGGGCAAGGGGAATTCAGGCAACAACAACCTGACTGGTTTGGTTTTTTGTGGTTTTTTGTGGTTTGGTTTTTTTTTCAATAGCTTTTATCTTTAGTAGGAACATCTAGCTAGGAGTATACACATTGTGTAAGTCAGCCTGTAGGGGAACCTGATTCTGGCAGGCAAAGTATCTTTCCCTGCCCCATGGGAAGATGAATTGTGAGTCTTATTATCCAGTTGCTTCTGTTGATTACTGTGTTGCAGAAAGAACTGGGCCAGAAGGATCGGCATTTACAGCAGCATCAGAGCAAACTGGATGAAATGCTTAGGCAGCTTTCTGAAGCCAGCTACCAGCAGGTATGGAGCAGGTGGGCTGCACTGATGCCCTGAGAGCTGGCACTTACTTGGTAGCTCAGTTTATGCTGACGCTTCTGCTCCTCTCACAGGTGGATTTAGAGCGGGAGCTGGAGCACAAAGAGGCCCTGCTAGCTCACTGCATGAAGAGAGAAGCTGAAGAGGTATGGGAAGCCTGGTCTAAACATCAGATGGTTGAGTGATGTTCCTGAACAGCATACTCTAACTACCTATTTCCAGAAATCATCCACTTTATCCTAGAAAAGCCTGGCTCTGCAATCTCATTGTCAGTGCCCTAACCAAGGCAGCCAGACTCTACAAAGCATCCAATGTACCAAAGCTGCCAGCGGTGAGCACTCTGGCTTAGCCTCTTGTGTCAAAATCCTCAGGGATGAAAAGGGTGAGTGGAAGCCGGAGACTCTTGGCTCTAGCTTCAGCTTTGACACTGGTTAATGGTTAGACCAGGGCTTAGCTTCATATCTCCTAATTTTCCTGCTAACCCTAGTATTGAGCACTTGGGGTTGTCCTGGTGAAAGAGTGCCAGGCCCAGGATCTGTCCCTGCACAGTGCCACTCGAACACTGATTGTGCTCGCTAGAGCTTGCAGAGAGCCCTCTGTGATGTAGCAGCAAGCATCTTCCTATCTCTGCCTCTTTCTCCACCTGTACATGAGGAATCATGTTTGTGCTCTGAGCTCTGCCTGCACAGTCCTTAGGGAGTGTATTTACATGGTAAAAGATGGGAGTTACATGACTGGCATGGAAAGTCTTGATGCCCTCTCATCACTTTGAAATATGCAAAACGGGGTCTTTGGGTAGGTTCTAACACTACACTCCTAGTGGCACACACATTTTCCCCTCACCAGGTGATGGCTTACAGGGATCATAGTGCTCAGAGCAATGGCTTCCTCCAGGCAGCAGGAAAAGGAGTTGCTTCAGTGGCCCGCCGAGGCGTAAGTGCACCTAAGGGATATTTTCCCAACTAGATGCAGATGAGGGCTCCAGATACTCTGGAAGCTATTATTTTGTTAAGGGGTATTTGCTCTTTCTAAGACCTGTGACATTAGAGGGGGAGAAAGTATCCTGGAGTTAGTGTGACTGAGTTACGGTTTCTTGGGCAGACAAATGACTTGCAGCTGGTTCGTGATGCCCTTCGCAGCCTCAGGAACAGTTTCAGTGGCCATGATCCACAGCACCACACCATTGACAGCCTGGAGCAGGGCATCTCCAGCCTGATGGAACGACTGTACCACATGGAAACACAGAAGAGGCAAGACAGAAGGGTAAAGACTTCAAAGGGCACTTGGCTCTTGACTCTGCCCCTCACACAACTTAGATCTAAGCAGCAATGAGAGCTTTGTCTGTGAAGTGAAACTATTCTCTTTTGGCTTTGCACCCTAGATCCAGGGGAAATCACCGACAAGCAGAGCAACAAATGAGTGTAGAGACTCCTGGCCTCCCAAATCCAGTAAGTGCCTTTCAGCTCCTGCCTTCCTGCTGACATATTCTTTGCTCAGGTTTCCTGGCCAGAGTCCAGGGCATAGCATCCCCTTAGGAATCTGCCACCTCCAGCTTCTTATTCCCTTTACTACAGCTTGCTTTCCTCCCTTTAGTCATTTGCTGTACAGACTAGATCACACTGCAAAGGAAGGGGGGCAGAGACAACCCATGGCTGCTTGTTTGTAAAGCACCATCACCGTGGGAGTCTGTCTGGGCCACTTCGGTAGTACTGCAGTATAAATGTATGACAAACAATGACTGCTGGGATGCGGGGGAAGTGTGATGTTATTCAGCCGTCCTGCTGGCTTGCACCATCTAGTGGACACAGGTAACTGTACAGTTGCCTCTTCTGTTCCCCCCTCAGTGTCACACGTGTCTATATAGCTATGTATACATATCTATAACAGCACAGCTGTTACAACACTCCCTTTCTGAGACCACATTTCCTTAATCCAGCTGCAGCCGCTCTACGTTCACTTTTAATAATGAAGGCTGTTTTCTCCCAGTGTTGTCTGTAAATGTCACCTAGAACATAGAATCATTTAGGTTGGAAGAGACCCCTGGGAACATCTGTAAGGTTGTAGGGGACTAGGTACTGGGGAAGGGTGGAGGCCTCCACCTTTCAACTGTATAGCAGTGTCTGCCAGCAGGGTAGCCTGGAGGTACAAGATGCAGAGGAAGGTAGGAGGTTCTCCCTTTGCTGTGTTCTCCCTTCTCTATAGCAGACTCCATCCCTCTCCACTGCATCAGGAACATTTTGTGCAACCACAAACATAGAATGCCTTGGGTGTAATAAAGCTCCACGTCGTGTCTCTGAAGACTTGTTAAATTACAAAGCCTTTGAACAGGTGTCCATAGCGTTTTCTGCATGCTAGAAATCTTAAAACTGTACAATCACTCAGTGTGAACCTTCTTCTACTTCTGCCTGTGGCACAACACATTGCAGGGAAGCAAGAAGCAAGACAGTAGCCAGAGAAACACAAATGAACATAGAAAACTCCACACACAAACACCCATTTTGGCTGACTAGAATGGGAAGATAGGGGGAGACAACCTTACGTCTTAATGATGATCAGTCACTTCATCCTGCCTTATTCATCTGCAAATGTAGACCAGTGACAGTGTAGCAATTGGATGGCATACTGCTAGTCATTTTTCTTTTCCAGACAGGTTCTCCTGTCTGTGCTGAGGTTGTAGATAGAGTGTGGAGTAGATGGTGACAGCAAGCCCCTCTGTGGTTGGGGCAGTAATCCTGGAGGATAGCGCTAGGCAAACCTTCCATGCTAATACCACAGTTGAATGGTGACACTACCTTAAAATTGCAAGTTTTCCAGTAAGCAGGGGAATACCTTGCCCTGCCCAGCAGAGATGATTAGGCACCCTCCTAAGAATCTCTTCCCATCATTGGGTTCTCTGCTGTGATGGCAAACTTGCCAAGACCGTCCCTTTTGTCTCCTGTTGTGGCAGCAGATATGCTGTTCCCGAATGACTGTGCTCTCTTCTTTGTAGAACTGCCTCATTCTCACAGCACACCTGTGATGAACACCAGTGCCTGCACCAAAGTGTTGTACTTCACTGACCGCTCCCTTACACCTTTCATGGTCAACATACCAAAGAGGTGAGGTCTGGCTTTGCCTTGCTGACACTGATGTGGAAGGTGCTTGTCTCCCTTAAAGCATTAGTTTGATTTCTTCTGGGTATGGCTACCAGTAGCCCTGGTTTGTGTTAGCTTAGGCACTGGATTTCATATCACTATCTGGGGAAAACTGCCTGAAGCAGTCTATTAGCTGATGTGTTTGTTAGAGAGCATAAGAGATTCATCTCTTTATTAGCTTGCAAGAGGAAACAGCCAAGTGTCTCTATTGTGGCGTGTAGTGCAGGATGCTCCTGTCAAAACAGTTAGGGTTGTCACTGCAAAAGGGACAGTGAAAAAGGCTATTTTAAGGTGGTTCTTAGTAGATCAGGAGGCAATTCTTCTGCTGAAGAAGACGTTGGGGTTGACAGATATGTTCCTGGAGGAGCGCAATCTTGCCATCCCTGCAGCTGGGGTGCCACATGCCCAGCTAGGCTTATGCTGTGGCTCTGCCTCCCATGTAGTAAGGAGCTAAATCTAGTAATGGTGTATCATGGGATAGTGCCAAACTCTTCCCTTGCAGGTTAGGGGAAGTGACCCTGAAGGATTTTAAGGTAGCTATTGATCGTGAAGGAACCCACCGGTACCACTTCAAAGCCTTGGATCCAGAGTTTGGTACAGTCAAGGAAGAGGTAAGTGTGGAATTCAGCTATTGGCCACTTTGGGCTCAGTGTTAGCATACAACCCTGGAGACTGTGGTCACCTCACTCCAAACTAATGGAATCTTTACAGTTGTGAAAATAAACTGTTCAGGGGCAAGTTCAAAGTTCTCTTTTAAGATGCTAAAATGGAATGTATTAGTACCCAGCCAGAGCAATTACGTCAGTGTGATCGCAATTGCCTTGGGGGGTTGCAGAGGGTGTTGGGCAAAGAGCCATCTATTTGGCACAGACATTCTGCGGCACAGCATTGCTTGGGGGGTACAAGGCAAAACCCCAGAATACACTTGTAGCCCTTCAAGTGGCTTTATAAAATCTGTTGCAATGAGACACACTTAAGGAAAATGTGGTTTATTCAGAAACATCCTCCTGCTTTCTCCTAAAGGTCACTCAGGGATAACTGTGCAGCATCTTTTCCTTTGCGTACTGCATTGCAGCCCTGTTTATGCTCAGGCTGGTGTTGGGGTGGATTGGATTCATTAAAGGTTATTGGGATAGTTCCTGTTTCACAAATTAATGAAGACAAGTGCTTCTCTGTCTCTGGGAACAGTCAGCTGACTAGGTACCAGTCTCTGGGAACAGTCAGCTGACTAGGTACCAGTCTCTGGGAACAGCCAGCTGACTAGGTACCAATCTGCAGAAACAGCTGGAGATTGTAGTCTGAATTAGAAAAGGCATGTTCCCTGAATTTATTTTACCTTTCCTGTCAAAAACATGTCAATAATAATCTTGATGGTTACTGATAAAAGAAGGGGCCTAATCTGTTTTTTACCTAAAATCTGAAGAGATTACTCAGATATGAGAATGTTTGGTAAGGTACATGTTCTATGGGCTGTGAAATGAAATCTGAGATAGGATCTCTGAATTGATGCATGCCTTTTATGCTGCTGGCCATGTGGAAGAGTTGACTGGACTCTAGACCTGATTGGATTTTTTTTTTTGTAGGTATTCCATGATGACGACATCATTCCTGGTTGGGAAGGGAAGATTGTGGCCTGGGTGGAAGAAGACCATGGAGATAATTAATCAAGCTTTCAAGTCTTGTTGCTATGGAAACCTGTAACTGGCTGCTGAGCTCAAAGAATGACCAAAAAGCATGTGTGCTGGAAGGAGTCCAATTCAAGCTGCCAAAAAAGAAGTCTCCTCTGCAAACAATGGGTAACGCATGTTGTGTGCATGGACACCTGGCATCTGACTTTCCATGGCCAAATGCAGACAGTGTTCTGAGACTGAAATGACAGGTCTGTGGGAAAGAAACACCTTGTTTTGTCCTCTGAAGGCCTTAATGATGCTACTTCTCCGTTCCTGCAATATGTGCTGCAGACTGTGATCTGGGCATTTCAAATCTGGTTTCCTGTACATGGTATTTTGTACTGATGGCAAAAATTTGAAGCTTTGCCTTCATGACTCAGAAGAAGCTGCTAGATGATGTGAGCCGATGGCTGGATGAGCTTTGGTCCTGGACTTTCATGTGCTGCAGGAGCAGAGCGAACTTTGTGGACATTCCAGACTGACAGTGTAGAACTCTGACTTGGGGAAGGAAGACAGTCTGCTGGAGGTTTTACGCATGTCTAAAGCAAAGATCACCAGCTTGGCAAAGCTCCCTTTTTCCCAAACTCAGGCTGCCATTTCCTAGCCCTGCTTTTTTCCCCACTTGCTCTCCAAAGCTGTGCTCACTTCTGAGGTCCTCTGTATTTGCTTTGTTGCCATGGGGACTGTGGGATCTTAGTGCTTATTTGCTAAAGGATTTCATTTGTGGGGGAGCTGGAATCAGCCGCTTCCCTGAGGTACTTACAACCCCTCTCCTTGTTAAGGCCTCTTTCTCTGCACTCCTGCCCTCTCCCAGTAAGGCAGTTTGTCACCGCCTGTGCACAGGCATCACTGTGTGCTGCTGTCCACTCATTGCCACGGTCACCAAATATTTATCCACATCAGTAAGATAAACCCGATGAATTAACACCAACAGTTCCCTGGTATGCCTGCTTCTGGGGTGCCTGAAGGATCAGGAAATAAATGACTGCTTGGGAAAGAACAAGCTCTAAAAATTCCTGAGGGTGGGTTGTTCTTCATTTTTTGGGTTTTCTTGTTTGTTTGTTTCTGCGTTGCTTGTCTGTGCCCTTCTCCTGCCAGACAGCTGGACTTCCAGAGCGCTGGCTGCAATGTGCAGCAGACCCTGTTAACTTAGAAGGTCAATTGGCAAGTAAAGACTCTCTGCTCATTTTCAGTACACGTGGCCCTTCTGTGGACTAGCTGTGTTTCTGTGCTGGGGGTGGGGGGCCTGGGAGAGGGTGAACTTGGTTTTACTGTTTTCTATTAACATGTCCTTTTGTAAACATGTTTCTGTTCCTGGAATGATTTTGTACCAGTTCACATTTGTCTGAGGACTGTGTATATTTTTATACTAGTGCAAGTGCTTTCTGTATATTTCTGCACGCATTATATGGTGGTTTAATCATTTTTCTAGTGGATGCTGAGGTGTTTTGTATTGTCTCCTGTTAAAAAAGCACTGGGCTCGTAACTTTATTTTACTGTGGAGATTGAAATAGTTCCTATTGGGGTTTATATTTTTGCCAAATATAATAGGCAGCAACAACACTATTTACTTTCTCTCTGCTTCACTGTCCAGGAAGTGGCTCTGTGCCACATTGGCACAGCACAACATGCCTCCTGTTCTGGACACTTTACTATGGTGACTTTCTCCTTACTGACAGCACTAAGAAAGGTCGTTATTAACAAGTTCATCAGTGGGCTGCAGAAGGGGAATACGTTTCTTGTGGAAGAGAACTAAAGGTTTTTTAATTACTCCCTCAAAATAGTTTCTCTGTTGCATGATCTCTAGTGGTAAAGAGAGCATGGGGTTGTTATACTGAAATCAATTGTACATGAATTGCATTTCTTTCCCAAGTGTTTCTTTCCTCAGGCTTTACCCATATTATTTTAGAAACAGTCATGCATCCAGGCAAGGATTTTATGGAGAGAATTAAGACAATTTTCGAAGTCTTTAGTTGCCAGTTCCATATACCTCTCTGCTACTCAAAGTTTGTTAATACAATCAGAGTTTCTAATGCATAAAGCTTCTGTCCAGCCTTGCCCATAGGTATCGAGTTTTCTCACAAAGAAAATAGTTGATTAGCCGATATAGGAGCCAGCCTGTTCATGTTCCTAGATAAATTCAGATAACAGAGCGCTGTCATATTAAATAGGCTTACTGCCACTAGAGAGCCAAGGAATGAATCCAGTAAGAAAACGCAACAAAGGGCTGTTTGAGAAGGAGGAAAACTGGCCAAAAAGCTTGCTTTTTGGGGCTGCCACTCATGTACCTTTCGTCCATGATCACATGTAAATGAGGACAAAAGACATGCCTGAGACAAAATCTGTAGCAATGCTCTATTCTTGGGTTCCTGTATGCAGCTGTCCTTTGTGACAGCGAAGGTGGAGTTGCTGTCACTGGAGCTGAAGGATTGCTGCTCCGATATGCTCTATCCCATGCGTGCTCTGGGTCCAGCTTTATTTCTGCGTTGACACTGCAGCCTTCTTCAGACTTCTCACTGTTGTATGATTGACAAAGGGGGCTGGAGGAGGTAAGGAGTATTATGCGTAGGGATAGGAGGTATCAGGTGCAAAAGCTGTTGGCCAGATGTTTTTCTGAGAAAAGCAGAAGGTGTTGCTTTTAAATCAGTTTGGAATTGCTCTAACACTGACTTCAGTGGATTTATTCCAGGATGTGCTTTTATTATTGTACCCAGGACTTCTATATTTCACTGGTTTGAATTTTATTTCTGTCCAGCTTCCTTCGAAGTTACTTTTGCTGTTCCTATACTTGTAGTTTGCTTCTGTGACATAATTGCTATGTGCAAAATTATATTTTCATAGAGCCTGATGTTTGCATTCATCACTTAAAAAGGGCAGCTATTCTAAAGCCCCTTGTGTAGGAAAGTGAAGTTTTATGTGGACACCTCAACTAGACCTGTGTGACTCAGTACGCCTTAATTAGTGGACTGAGCTGTTATCCCAATAAACTGGGCTTTGCCAACTGGCTCCGTTCAGTGTTTGTGAAAGGGAAGCGGGCTGAGAGGGTACAAATACACCGTCTGTAACGCGGGGAGTACTGCATTGTGCTGTTCCACAGGTTTTAGGAACGCATTTCCTGTCAGATTAGCGGACTTAAAACCGCATGCACTAAGAGCAGACTCAAGACCGTTAGTAGAGCTTAAAATCCGCATGAACAATCCAACTGGAACCCCACGCTCTGCTCAGCTGCTCTGCCGATCGCACGTTTCGCTCCTTCCACTTCCAAGGTTGTGTAAACTGCTGCAACCGGCAGAGCTCCGCCAAGACGCCTCCCACGTGCGCGGGAGCAGCCGCTCCTAACTCGTTCAGCACGGCTCCGGCCTCCGCGGGGGCTGCCAGGGAAAGCCCCTAGGCAGCCTCCCCGGCCCGGGCTGCTCTCCCACATCCGCTACGCTCTGCTGCCTGGCACCTCCCGCGCAGCCATTACACGGCAATCCCGCCCCACCGTACGCCGGCAGCGCTTTACGGCAGCGCGACAGTGTCGCGCGGTGCAGTGCGGCGCCGTGCCCGGACGGAGGAGGTCACCGAGCGGCAGCNCAGCTGCAGTCTGCCGGCACACCAGAAGGTGAGAGGCTCCCCTCCGTCCCAGGCAGACTACCCACCCCCCCAAGCTCCCTGTAGCCACTCCCAGAGGACAGACCTGAATGTGTCTCCTGCTTCGGGTGCAGCCCGTTTACTTTGTCTGTTCGGGTTTTGCTTCCTCGCTGGGCGACTGAATTTGCCTCAGGACCCCTCTTTGTACTGTGTGCATGTGGTCCCTACTGTCGGGGCTGCCTGGGTTGTAACACTGCCCTGTTCCTCACAGGTGGCCTTGCCAGCTCTGTCCCCAACGATGCAGATGGGCACTATTGCACGCTGGGAAAAGAAGGAGGGTGACAAGATCAGTGAAGGGGAACTCATAGCAGAGGTATTGTAGGGACAGCGGGTGGGCAGCATTTGCATCCTGGGTTCTGTCCCTGGTTGCCCTTGCTTGAAGACAGATCTTGTGTGCAAGATCACCGTTCCCAGTTGGGAACAAGTGGCTAATGGGCATTGAAAGCCTGTTGCTGCTTTTCCTCTTTCTGAGCAGAAGCAGCACTTAACCTGTTTGAGAGCGTGCTTTCCTAGAGCTGGCACCAGAGGGTGATTTTCGCAGAGCTGTGTGTGTTGTGACTCTGCGCTATCAGGCTGGAAGGCTCTGAGCTCACTGTGCTTTTCTATTGCCGTAATGACATCCTTTCTCTCTCAAAGGTGGAGACAGACAAAGCAACAGTTGGCTTTGAGAGTGTGGAGGAATGCTACTTGGCCAAGATCCTGGTGCCTGAAGGAACAAGAGATGTTCCTATTGGGGCCATAATATGTATCACAGTAGATAAGTATGTGCTTTGCTAACCTTTGAGTAGCGTTTTCTCTCTTGGGGCTTCTCAGATACCTTGCTTGAAAGGCTTAGAGACAGTCATCTGACTAGCTTTGTGGTTCTGTGTTTTCTTCTAGGCCTGAATATGTTGATGCCTTTAAAAATTATACTCTGGATTCTGCAGCATCTGTCCCCCCTGCAGCCTCAGTGCCTCCCCCTCAAGCTGCAGCTCCCTCACCACCACCTCAGCCTTCTCCTCAGGCTCCTGGCAGTTCTTATCCTCCACATATGCAGGTAAGAGAGCATTGCTGAAGATTTAAGGCTTGTTGTACTCTTTTTCTGTCTTTGTTATTGCTAGCTCCGGGGCATTTTACCATACATACCCTCAAGTGGGAAGCTAGTAGCTATAATTGCAGGAATCTACTCAAATCCTTGCATGCTCAAGGCAGGTGTTTAGGGAGGTCCCAGAAAACTTTTTCCAGAAAACTGTTTTACCATCCTGGCTGCTAGTAGAGGAGAGACTTGTCTCTCCAGGATTGTTATGCAGGCTACAAAAACAAAATAGCTACGTTTGCATTATTGGACAGTTCTGATATAAAAAAACCTCGTGCTAAGTGTGAATTGGCTCTGAAGGCCCTGCTTACATCTCAGAGCAGAACTCCTTTGCGATACTCTGATGAGCACACCAGATGTGTTTGTGAGTGACTAATAATGAGCTGTATTTGTGGGTAGTTTTTTTACCTTGCTTAGGTACGGAAGCACACAGCCACTGGTTTTGTATTTGAGCACTTTGTAGTGGGGTATTTCTGCGACAGTCCTTTGAAAAAGAAAATGTCATTCCGCAGATGATAGATGTGGGAACTGATTTGTCTGAGATATTATGCAAAGTTAGTAATTGATCAAAGAATTAATTAAAGGCTTCATAATCTGACTTGTGCTTTAGCTACTCCACTTGCTTACCTCCTAATGCTTGCCTTATCTGTCCATTTCTGCTCTGAAGCTGTACTCGTATGTGCTGTGGGTGTTGCACAGCAATATGCGTGTGCAAACCTACAGCATCTTTGGGTGCGTATTGGAAGACAAGTCTGTATAGCTTTAAAAGGGGCCAAATCTGTTTGTCACAGGCAAAGTGACTTTCATCAGTCTTCCTTTTAGTCTTGTAGCTAGTAGCTGCAAGACACTCTCAGTCTGATAGCAGCAATAATTATTTTCATATATGGATTTCTTGCTTTTTGCTTTTGCTTGCTTTCTTGCTTAGGCCTTGTTAAAAGAAGCCAAACTAGCAATATAGCACAGCGCTGTGCTTTGCTGTAATGGAGCCATATCTAGGAGCGCATTAAAGGCCAGATACTTCTTTAGGTTGGCTTCATTTAGTCAGGAGTTAAAACTGTGTTCCTTTTTTTTTTTTTTTTCAGATCACCAGAATCTGATTCTTTTGTATTCTCTGGCTTTACAGGTCACTCTCCCTGCCCTGTCTCCTACCATGACAATGGGCACAGTGCAGAGATGGGAGAAGAAGGTCGGGGAGAAGCTGAGTGAGGGAGACTTACTGGCAGAAATTGAGACAGATAAAGCCACAATAGGTGAGTCAACTCCAAAGCCAAGCATGGAGGAGGTACCCTTAAAAGGGGAGGATCCAGAGTAGCCACTGTGTCAACTGTTCTCTTAGCTACTCAGGACAAAGCTGTGGAGCAACTAAAAGGGGTTTTGTTAGCTCTCCAGCAGAACGAGAAGACAAGACATTGACACTCCTTAGAAACACTTCTATTTCTTCATCGATCCTTCTTAGTAATGTACATGGAGATGTTTCCCTGCCAGTTGCACTGAGGAGGATTCTTTGGCCTACTAAATATAGGACGGGGCTTTAGCTACCGAAGTCTTTGGAAGCAGCACTTAGAGGAACTCTTCAGCTGCATCAGGCACCAAATCACCTTTGTTTCTTTCTCTTACAGGCTTTGAAGTGCAGGAGGAAGGCTACTTAGCAAAAATCTTAGTGCCTGAAGGAACAAGAGATGTGCCATTAGGAACAGCTCTCTGCATCATTGTGGAGAAAGAGTCTGATATTCCAGCCTTTGCTGACTACCAAGACACTGCAGTAACTGACATGAAGGCACAAGCTCCTCCTCCTCCTCCTTCTCCACCGCCAGTAAGGACTGTTCTTAGCATATGAGAGAAATTCTGGGGACAATTAAGAGGTTTGATCTGAACTGTTCTGCTGGTTTGACTGCGTGAAGCCCTGTCTGCCACAGTAACGTTTGTGATTGTGTGACTCTAAGGCTAGCATATGTGTTGGTGATAGGTGACCTAAGAAGTAATTGCTAGTTTGCCCTCCAAAAACTGGAGCAGATAGTCAGTCATTACGATCTCTTCTCCAGCCTTTTGCTTGTGCCAGTTCCAATGCCTCATCCTTGACAACTGGGAGCATGATTTTTTTATTTCACCCTTTTTTGGTGTATAGTTCAGCAGCTTAGTTGGCCTCCTTCCCAGGAAGCTTCTGATTTTAATTTCTGGCACTGGGAAACTTGTCTGAATCTGAAAATTTTTTAATATTAGTGACTACTTTTGCTATTCTCTTGGGTGGTAAGTATATGGTCCTGTTCTTTTATGGTATCTTCAAAGTTTTTGCTGAATGATCCTGAAGCTAATAGCTTTGATTCTTCTGTTAAGGTGGTGGCAACTCCTGCTGCTGCTCCTCCCCAGCCTGCTGTTCCTTCCACTCCAGCAGTCCCCACAGCTGGGCCGCCTCCCCGGAAAGGAAGGATCCTGGTTAGTCCCCTGGCAAAGAAACTGGCAGCAGAAAGAGGAATTGACCTTGCCCAAGTGAAAGGTAGGCTGCCCTTATGCTTCCTTGCTCCCACTGTCAAGTGTCTGTACCTCCAGGTACATACTTCCCTATCTTTTTCTTTCTTCCCTGTGAGGAGCAGCCTGACTATGCAGCTGTCCTCACTGAAGGTTGTGTTGAGTGACTTTTCTCTATTGAATCAAACCAGTACCTTTTAGAAACAACGTCCTGTTGCAAATAATTGAAATCCTCTTCTGTTTTTCCCTTTTAGGTACTGGACCAGATGGTAGAATCACAAAGAAAGATGTGGAGTCATTTGTGCCACCAAAGGTTGCTCCAGTGAGTAGGCTTAAGATCTGTAAGAATGGATATTTTATTATAGCGATGGAAATACCCTGTAGAAATGCAATTACTGTATGGAACTGTTATTGCTGGATTGGTTGGTTGACGATGCTGTGGGCTACAGTGACCTTTAGGTTGGAAAGCTTAACCTATCAGAAGCACAGGCATCGCCTTTGGGATTTCATTGAGAAAAAAAACATGGTGGCCTCCCAACCTTTCATTTGCTTGCTACATTGCTGTGGACTGAAGTAAGTACGGTCCCAACTGATGTAACAGTGCTGAAAAGAGGCAATTAGAACGAAAGGCTTATGACCCAAGAATAAGCAGGTTTATGAGCCAGTAGCCTGCTGTCATTGTCGCTGGACATCTGTTCCTATAATATTGCCTGTTTTATATGAGTCGATGAAGTGTTGCTTTGTGTACTGCTGGAAGGGATGTGGCTGAGTGCAGTTTGAGGGTGCCCTCTAGCGTACGTCTCTGCTGTATGTAAAACAACTAGCCAGCAGGATTTCCATTCTGGGAGTTTCATAGCAGTGTATAGCAATGTTACATTTCACTCAAATACTACACTTGGTAATCGAATACGGGACTTGGGAAGAACCTCATGGGTACTGCAGAGGCAAAGCTAGAGGGTAGAAATGTATGCTGCTCTTGAGCAGGAGGCACCTTAGCCTCAGCACTTGTCCCACATACTGAATTACTCTGTACAATTGATATTTGGATAGTACAGTGAGTTATGCTGTCTTTGATTGCAGGCTCCAGCACTGGAGGCAGCTCCTGCAGCTGCTGCAGTTGCAGCAGCACCAGCTGGGACCTTCACAGATATCCCTATCAGCAACATTCGGAGGGTAAGAAGATTCTATTCCTTTCTGAAATCATTATTTGTGGTCACAGATTTTCCAAATGCATTTATTTTTGTTGCTTCCATGACCCATAGGTCATTGCTCAGCGGTTGATGCAGTCTAAACAAACAATACCTCACTACTACCTTTCTATTGATGTGAATATGGGAGAAGTACTGGTGCTAAGGAAAGAACTCAATCAGGTAAAGCATTTAGGCATGGTGAGAGTGCGTGTGGGGGGGAAAGGTGCATTCTCTCACAGGTTTGCCCACCCTGCTGCCTGCGATACGCCACTTTGTCTTGGAAAAAATAGTCTTTTCAGTGCCTTTTCTAACTGTTGTCGATCAGTTCTGGACTGTCTGTGACAAAATGAGACTTTTTAAGCATTTTATGTGCACTGATTTCTGACTTCCCTAAGAGGGTCTCTTTGTACTCTGCTAGGTGTTACTCAACTTCTTTAGACTTCTTTACTTCTTTTAAGAGTAAAAAGGGTTTAAGTTTACAGGTAGAAAATTTAAGCAAAATAATAACTCTGAGCCAAGTTCGGGGAAAAAGACATGAAAAAAAATTGTATCTTCTTAAATTATGAAGGAGATGTATTCACCTCTGAAAGTATCTTGGCACTTCAAATATTAATGTTTGCAAGTAGTGTGATTATTTTCTAAGACTTTGTTTAAACAAGGGTGCGTGGCAGTGAATATCCAAGTTAATTGAGTTAATGTGTAGGAGGTAAACTGACACCTCAAATATCTTTATTTGCAGGAGGTCTCGGATAACATTAAGCTTTCTGTCAATGACTTCATAATTAAAGCTTCTGCTCTGGCATGCTTGAAGGTGCCTGAGGCAAATTCTTCATGGATGGACACAGTTATTAGGCAGTAAGTTTATGGTACGGTCGAAGCCAGAAACTGTCTTTGTTCAGTAAGGAGTTTGTGGCAAAATAGCAGACCTTCTGCTGGGATATTGAGGAGGGAGGCGAAGGGATTAATGCACGGGTTGAGGGGCTTTAGTTGAAGTACAAAGAACCTTATGTCTAAGGCTAGTGTGCAGGGTGAAATAACTGTTGCAAAATTAATATCGCTATAGTTGTCTGAACAGTTCTGAAATATTTTTTGTTATCTGGCTAGAGTAACTGGCATCTCCCTTGTGTCTTGCAGAAATCACGTAGTGGATGTCAGCGTTGCAGTGAGTACTCCTGCAGGGCTTATAACCCCTATTGTGTTTAATGCACATATAAAGGGCCTGGCTTCCATTAGTAAGGATGTGGTTTCTTTGGCAACCAAAGCCCGAGAAGGTAAACTTCAGCCTCATGAATTCCAGGTGAGAAGCTTGGATTGCTGTTAAACGTGGCTACCCATGACTTCTGTTTAGAAGCCCTGTTGAGAATGGACAAAGCCTATTTTGTCCATTTTGTTTGGACAATTTGACTATTAATGAATTTTTCTTGTAGGGTGGTACTTTCACAATTTCCAATTTAGGAATGTTTGGGATTAAGAATTTCTCTGCCATAATCAATCCACCTCAAGCCTGCATCCTTGCGGTTGGTTCCTCAGAGAAAAGGCTGGTGCCAGCTGACAACGAGAAAGGGTAAGTAATCATCCGATTCTGCGTATACTGAACTTTCTGAAGTCAGACTTTGAAATAATGGCTGGTTTTCTAACACTCCCATTAGATTATCATGTAAAACAAATAGTTGTTGATATACGGTTTTCAGTAGCTTCTGAAGTACAGTCACACAGACCTGAACGATAAATGCAGTGACTGATCATACGTGCCATACATTTATGCTCCCAGATTCTTTGCAAGTTAAGGAAAGGCTGGTTCTTTCTTTGAGGGGGTAGGCTTAAGCTGTGGAAAACTCTGGGATCCACAACAGTTTAGGCACCTGTTCCTCTTCAACAGCTTGCTTAAAATTGCATTTAAGGAAAACCTAAGGAATTAATTATAATTCAGGTGTCCTGTGCATAATATCTTCTTGCTTGAAGCTTGAACTAGCATAGACCCAGGAGAGCATCTAGGGTTTTGTAAGCTTGGTAACAGTCATAGGTATCTGCCACTGACGCATGAGGAAATTGGAGGTTACTGGATAAAAGGGCTCTCTTTCTTCATTGTGTGGGGCTATTCTTGTGATACAGAGAAAGATGAGCTTCCTGTCCTAAAAGCAACATATAAATATGTTCCTTAATTGTAGAAAAGGCATAGAAATGATCTTCTCTCCATTGTGATTTTTTTAGAAGCCCACAGGCAGAAGTGTCTGTCATCAAGCAGCAATTGCTATTGCTGGTTCTCGGATAAAAGCTTTTTTGCTTTGTTAGCGGCACTGACTTGCAGAGGATTGTGTTAACCCTTTTTTTTTTTATGCCTTTTTTTTGTTTGTTTGTTTGTTTGTTTTTTTCAGATTTGATGTGGCCAGTATGATGTCCGTTACACTTAGCTGTGACCATCGTGTTGTGGACGGAGCAGTTGGAGCACAGTGGCTTGCTGAATTCAAGAATTTCCTTGAAAAGCCAGTGACCATGCTGCTATAATTTAACCATGCAGGCAAATTTTTCCTGGGTCACACTGTTTTGTTTTAAACAAGCTATTTAGACTGTAGTGTTCAGACTAATTAAAAAAGTTCCTTTTTTATTTTAAATATGTATTATATTATCTGGTAATGTTATTACCAGTCTGTACAGAAAAAGTTTGCAAAAGTGCTTTTCAGAGCAATATTACAGCTATACTGTATTTTCATACAGTTGGTTAACTTGCAAACTCTTCCAAAACAGAGTTACGCATCCCAGATCTAAAAATGATCCCGGCAGTGTGCATACTGCCATCTGGTTCTAAACTCGGATGAACAGGGGTGTGCATACCGTACAATTTCACGACCTCAGTGTTCTCAGAAATTTGAATTATGAACATCTCTTCACAGGAGTTCAGATGAGACGGTAACTGAAACGTACAAGTTAGTAAGTGAATTTCCTTATTACTGTGTTCTGCTGCTGGGGTGGGCGAGTACAGCAGATGTACTAAGGGACTGAAGTGCCTGGGAATAGTTTCTCAAAGGCCAGGTGCTAGCGTTCCAGATCTCTCTTGGAATTTGGCACGGGTGTGGACCTTCTCAGCTATGCGATCCCTTTTGAGCACTTTAAAGCAAGGTTGAAAGAGCACTGATACCTGCGGGCTCATAGCTCTCAGATACCACAGGGAATGTGCTGTCTTCTCGTGGACTTTCACTTACACGTGCTTTTTGTATGAAAACTCTTTAATTGCTATTCCTGTTGCTAAGTTAATATCAGACTATGCCATGGAAGTAACTGTTTTGCAGAATGTTCAAGAGAATCTGTGTGTTGGAACCCAATGTAGGCGAATCACACATGCTAATAATCCCATTAGCGGATATTCATCATGTGATGACTTGAATGCTTGGAGTATTTTCTTCAGGCATTCTAACACAGGAAGCTCCGAGCTAGTCACTGCTACTGTGGTTCTTCCCTGAATTGGCTATGTTGTCCCAGCCTGAGTAAACTGCAGAATGTGCTATCCATGTATATATTGTATGTAAAACGCTTCAGTAGTTTGTTGGACTTGTGTCCAGTTACCCAAGTCGTATCCTGAAAGGGGTGCAATACTGAAGATTCTTGAATTCCACTTTCCGCATGGAAATGTTCATGTAAAAAGCGTAACTGTGTAGTAATTAAAAAGTGACCAGGAGAATTGAATAGCGGGAGAGATTTCAGAAAAAGAAAGAAAATGTTGATCTGTTACTCTGTATATTGCATTAAGGACTGTCTCCTGTAAAGTTCTACAAAAGTCACTAAAGATATTGAAAGAAAATACTGTGGAAATTAAATATTTTTGTGGGAACTATTTGATGTCTGGTTGCTGTGATACCTGGTTTTCGTGCCTGGTTTAAACAAAAAAGTGCGTTAAGGTTTTGGTTTTTCTTTCCTGATCTAAAATGTCTTGGTTCCAGACTTGCTCTAGTGAACCTATCTTCTATTAAATGTTTGGAATTGACAACTACTAAAACATGTTCTGGTGCTTTTCTCTTCAGTCCTGTGTGGCTTACTGTAGTGCTAGAGCACAATCAGCTGTTTAGTCTTTCAGTCTGATAGTGAAACTCACCCTATTAACCTTCAATTGTAATCACAAACGTTCCAAAATAATACACGCTTTATTACTGTCAAGCAGCAGTGAACTTTAATCCTCCCAGCTTCCTGGCTGCAGTGTTTACCCGAACCTAAAGTTCTGCCTTCACTTTCTTCCAGCAGTAAAAACACTACATCTTTTATCCTATGCAAACCCCCTCTGAATGACTCTGCAGCACTTGCCAATCAAAAATTCCTATCCAGTTTGTGAGCTTGGAGCGCTGATAGTGACTTTGGGTACTGTTTGCATCCTGCAGTAGGCCAGCTCAGCTCATGCAGTGATAGCATTTCGGCTTGAACTTGCACCTATAACCATTGAGGAGTAGTTTAGTGAGCCTTCTAAGCTGCGTTGAAACTAAGGGAGAAAGCTAGGAGTGACTGCCGTTTCATAGGGCCGTGTTTTAAAGTTGCAGCTCAAACCCAAATTTGTCGGTTTTCATTTCTGATCTGATGAGTATCAGTACTGAACCATGGTTGTAGTACATATGTGTCAAGAAGCCATATGAATGGCACTTTTGTTTGTTCCTTTCCAATTAATTCTAGCAATGCTTAGTAATCCTTGAAGCTGCTTTGTATTACTTTGTATTTTGGGTATTAGTGTGAAATAATGCAGATAGTTTTCCCAGTTGAAGTGCTCTAAGATGGGGTTTGGTTGCCAGCTTCACGCTTAAGCGTTCCTGACTTTTGAATAGTACAGAATAGGTCTGTTATTTTATGCTCTCAGTCAGAGATGACCAAACCAGTAAGAGGTGAGGTCAAGCATATTCAATGACTGCAAAGATTCGAAGCCTATTGCAGTTAAGATCAGCAGGGACAACAGCACGCAGGGCCATGTGAATCCAGCAATCAATTTATTTAGCAAAAAGACTTCACAACTGTTATTGCCGTACTTTAAGGCAAAATGGATGTAGTAAAGCATGTAGGTATTTATGGTTCTTTGCCTCAACTGTTAACGTACTCAAGCACTCCCTGAATATTTAAAATCTGTACTTATTTTTTTCCTAATTTGGCAGTGCTGGCATTCCTCCGCATTTCCTTTTCTACATCCATCTTCTAAAGGCATTTGAGGTGTTCACCCCAGAAGATTAGAAGCTCAATATAAAAAACCCACTCCAAAACATTATCACCATTTAAAGTTAGGATTCTTTTTTTGGGGCTTTAGCTTTGTTTTGTTATCTGTGAACATGAACTCAATGGAATGCAGTCCTTAGGGATCTGGCTTGGCAACCGGCAGTGTGACATATAATACCCGTTTTCCTTTCTGAAACACTGCTGTCGTCGTTTCTTCATCCACCAACTCTGGCAGATCTAGCCGTAATTTGTATTTTTCAGGGACTTCAATGATTATGTCATCCTAAACCAAGAAAATTAAAATAGTTGGTTAACTATTTGACAACGCATTAGCAATGAGCAGTTCTAGGAACTGGATAGTGGACAGAAAACACAAGGTTCTTCTTTCTGCTATCTTACCTTTGACGTTCTCAGATCACACTCAGAAACAGAGCTAACCTTAGGCAATTTAATTTTGAGTACAATTTTGAGTGGTTTCTTGTTTGCATCCTTCACAGTGATCATTTCATAGACAGGGGTACTTAGGTTCTCTGGCATTTCAGTACTGGTAATTTCCTCTATCAGGCGCACTTCAGACTGTGTCACGCTTTGCTCCTTCAACAGCACTGGAGCATTGCTGCAGTCCTCAGCTTCCATACTGTGTACCAGCTGATCAAGTGTCAGTTCTTCCAAGAAAAAGATTTTCACACATATCACTCAGTTACTCAGAACAATAGTGTCACACCATTGACTAAAATATCACAAAGTTTTAACAGTAATTTGGAATTCTGACAGCTATAGGCTCTTACTGGAAGTTCTCCTTCGCCTGTGATTTGGTTTTATGACCAGTGGGCTAAAAATTGTGTTTTTCAGAATACTAGTTACAGCGGCACCCCCTTTTACTCTGGTTAGAGAAAACAAACTCAAACGCAACAGACTTCCTATGTCCCGTGGATATAAGAAAAAGAGAATTTGCTTTTCCAGCGTCACTACGGTTTCTCAATTGTAAAACACCACAGATGAATGCAGATAGGCCACTGGGGTGAAACTAACGTCTGCTATGAACACTAGCCTTCTGAATTCTCAGAGAAGCATTTGGTTTCTGCTTAGGGCAAGAATTTGGGTTAGGGAGATGAGGCTTGAGTCAATTTGTTGGAGAATCTGATAGATCTGCTAAGAAAAGTGACAGCAGATCTCTACGTACCCTTCTTTGTGTTCTGACTGAGATGTGGAGTTGGCATCTGCCAGCCTTTCAGACGTTGCTGCATTGTTTTCAGGCTTCCTTTCAATTTGGATGATTCAATGGTATACAAATAAGAAAGAGGAAGGTTGCACCGTTGTTCAACAAATTTAAGTGTCAAATGGATCAAGTGCTCCATTTTTTCTGGGTTTTCGTTTCCTCTCTGAAGAACCTCTGGGTTATATGCGATATCTATAATGCTGTAAAGGTCTATAAAAATAAGTTGTGTCAGAATTACCACTATGGAACCAATCTTTGTATTTCTTGAGTTTTTGTTCGTGGGTTTTTTTTTTCAAGGAGGAAGGACTCATTTAGAGTCTCCTGTGGCATCCCCGCCTTGCCACCACCACCCCAAGCCAAGAGCTGGCCACGGCACAGCACCGCCGTCTTGCAGCGCGGATTTGCGTGCGATTGCCATACAATGCACTGCTGCAGGAAGAAATGCAGCCGGGGCCAGGCGCAGCCCTTTGAGCACCTACCTCCTTCGCCAGATACGTCTTCTAGCGGCCCCGCACTGACTGGCGTGGGGTCGGTGGGGGCCTTGGGCGCCGGGACCCTTTTCCAGCTGCAGACGTTGATGAACAACGGCCCCGCGACAACGCCCTGCAAGAGACCGAGCCGCGGCTGAGCGCCCCGCCGTCCCCTTCTCAGTACCCGGGCGGGAAGCCAAGCACAGAACCCCGCGCACCCACCGCGGGACGGGCCCTCAGGCAGAAGCGAGGCTCCGGCAGAGCGCAGAGCCGCTCGGCCTCGGCGCGTTGCTGCTGCAGGAGCCGGCGATAGGCCTGCGGCTCGTTCTCCGCCATCTCGTCCAGCAGAGACCAGAGCTGCGCGGCCCGAGACAGCACGGCGTCCGCCATGGCCGCCGCCGTCGCCTAGCAACGGCAACCGGAAGTGCTGATCTCTGCGGGTCCGTCCGCCTTCTCCTTCCTTCTCCTCCCGCTTCCGTGAGTTCCGGCCCTGCCACCGCCCGAGCCCCGCGCTTGCCGGCCCCGCGGCGGAGCCNTGAGAGGCCTGGGCTGCCGGCCTCCGCGGGCTGTGTGAGGCGAGAGGATGTCCCGGGTACCGGTGGGGAAGGTGCTGCTGCGGAACGTTATCCGGCACACAGGCGCGCACAACAAGGTACGGCCGGGGCCGGCGGCGGCTGTCGGGCCCCTTGTCCCCTCGCTCCGTGGTGGTTCTTCCGCCTGGCACCGCCTGCTTCTGCAGGCGGCTTGTGTCCGAGTCAAGAGGCCTTGGGTATCTGCGTCTGCGGGGGCAGGGGTGTCGGTGCCCGCCGGCGGAGCGGGATCGGGGTCGGGCGGAGTGCCCGAGGTGTGATCGAACACCGGGGAAACAGCGGGTCCGCGTTCGGGACGGGAGTGGAGCTTGTTGAAATCTGCTACGCAGACATCGGTAGTGTCACTTTTGGTTTAATCCTGGTTTCCTTCCGTTCTCATACTGGCGAGGGAGCGGGTATATATATATATCTACCTATAAAATTTGCCCCGTGGAAAGCCTATTCTCGCAGGACTTTCATGAAAACTTATGGTTTGCCTTTTAAAAAGCAGCAAGCCTTTTTGGTTGTTTGGCTTTTTTTCTTGTTGTACTGTATATGTACTTTTGGTTTCATCAAAGAATTTGAACTTTGTGTTAATGTGCACAGGAGTATTTTAGTGCAAGATTAAGAAACTCTATAAACTCCAGTGAGCTATTTAATTAATTTCTGACATAATTCAGCAACTTATTTAATGTATTTATGAAATCACGCATTCACAGTCACTGTCCATAAACATAAATCTGCGTCAAACCACTCTGTATTTGCATGCTGTGTTTTCTCAGCCTGTAGTGGTACATCTCATTTTGGCTTGATCCTTCCAGATGGTATTTATATACTGAATTCTCTAACAGTACATACTTTTGGGATGGTAATGAATGACAAGGCAGGGTAGCCAGAACAGCTGAGATGGCAAAATCAGGTAAACCCACCTTTTCCGATGCCATTATCCTAATGTGCTGTGTTAGGCTGTTACCTTCAAGAGGTTTTCCTTTTGGGTTACCTTGGTCATAGCTGGAAGTAATAATCTGTTTCAGTATGGGAGGAAAGATTGCTGTGAATCTTGCTAGAAGTGTTGAGCTAGAAGCCAATGTTGCATGCTACATGACCGGAAAGTTTCCCAAATGTTCCACTTACTTCCCTTCTGTGACTTTCAGATACAGGAAGAGACAGAAATGTGGAAAATAAGGGAGTGGGAGAAGCAGACAGAAGAGACGTACTGGAAGAGGCAAAGCAGAATGCTGTCAGACAGCTCCAGGTGGGTTTTAGTTGTGTGGAGGAGGTAATTATCTTAGTTGCTGGACCTTTTTGTGTTATAATACTATAAAGGCATTCTGTGATGACTATGTGTTTACAATATATGAAGACTACACAGACTACAAATATATTTATTGTCTCCTTAACAAGTCCATGGACAGAGATCAGACCGGTGCTTCAGTCTGACCTTTTATCTTTTCATCTACATGTATAGTCTTCAAAGTACAACATTAGGTAGGCCAGGCCCTCTGAAGCAAAGGCGGGTAGGAAGTGTTTAAGTAATAGGTCAGAATGTTGTGAGGAAGGTCTAATGTGTTGCCATTAAGGTTAGCAATAAGCACAATTGTTGTGGTGTGGGGTCCTGCACTATTATAACACACCGGGATTGACCACTTCTTGTGTGGTGTCTGTTAAACCATTCTGACACACCTGCATATCTCACAAACTACATGAAAACAAGCTGGGTTTGAGGGGAAGGTTTAGGCTTGGGTGGGGGGAGCTTACTACCATGAAGACTTTTCAGAAGTGCGAATGTTGCAGGAAGTGGTTTTAGTATCTCGGGGAGAGTGTTTTTCAGACTTAGGCTAAGTTTGTGGCTGCTGCTTGGCTCAGGAAGTGTGGCATTTCAAGCGAGAAAGGTAACGAGCCGCGAGCATGTGAGATGACTCAAAACTGTTGGTGCTTTCTCTGGATTTGGGGTCTTAGTCCTCGTATCTATTCAAACTACAATTTCTCCTCCTTCAGTTTCCCCTTGGCTGCTTTTACTAGCCTGCGTTTCACTGCGTATTGTTAGTCTGCTCCTGCAGAGTGTTCTAGAGGAAGAGAACTGCATTTGTTGTCGTAGGCAAGATAACCCCCTTCCTCTAATTTTGCATTGTGAGCATCTCTGACAATAATTTTGCTGTGCACAGAGGGCTGTACTAAGTTTTGGAAACCAGTGTGTTAGCTACTGAACTGCTTTTATGAGAGCTGTTAATGATGACTGTCTGTTAAAATGATAGCTGGTCTTCTTGCGTAGATGGACATCCAAGACTTGCTGGATTTTTGCTCCTCTCGCTGGACTAACCCCTTGCTCAGAAAGTTTCTCCATCAGAGCTGACAGCTGAAGGACAACTGTTCTCTTTCTGCAGCAGTCGGATGCGCAGTGATGGCTTCGATGAGGAGGGCCACAGGGCTGACTGGAAAACAAAGAACTCACAATTTCTTGACCTAGTCGAAGATGATCTCCTTAGGGCCCGATCCTGGAATAAAAAGCTGTATGATTGTGAAGCCAACATGCCAGACAGGTCTGTGGGGAAATGAATGTTCTGTGGTTGTACTGTAACTAAAACACATTTCTGGAGTCCTGTACCAAAATGCTAGTCCATTTCTCTTTTCAATACCTAAGCCTACAAAATAGTACTTGATCTCATTTTGAGAATGAAGAAGTAACATGCACAGACATTTGCAATGTCACAGAGTCCATCTGAGTCCACAGAGAATTTGAGTCCATCTCCAGGGTTCCTAAGTCATAGTAAGCAGGAAAAGCTCAGCCCTAAGCTCAGCGACTAAGCTTAGTATTTATTACTATGCCCAGGGAATTCAAAGGAATCTTGAGAAATGCGAGTTAGTGCTCCCCAGGATTATTTAAAAAAAAGAAAAAAAAAGTTTAAGTAGAAATGAAAAAGAGACTGAGAACATAATAGGGATTTTAAATAGTACCAGCCAAGTAGTTGCTTCCTTCTCTGTTGGGAAGGTTCTGATAGCCCTTCTTCTGTCTAAACTCATGTTCGTCCTGTGGCTCTGTCTTTCTAGAATTGTATTTTTTCCTTAAACAACTGGTCTGTTTCTAATAGATGGTTCTGCTTTCTTACAGATGGGGTCACAGTGGCTATAAAGAGTTGTACCCTGAAGAATTTGATACGGATAGGTAAGACTTACCAACATATCCAGAATCTTACTTCTGTCAGGTTATGCAGGGAATTTTACAAACTGAATTTTACATTTCGAATATATATCAGCCTTGAGTGTAAAGCAGCACTGCTTACTTACAGACACCCACTGAAAAAAACGTAGGCCATTAATGTGCTTCTCCGTTGACTGAGTCTTAGGAAGTGATTGCATCTTTTATAGTAATTAGATTTTCAGCTTTTACTTGAGTTACTGCTCTGAATCTGGAAGGTCTGTCTGGGCCAACAGAGAGCCAGAGCTGTAGGTTGAATCCACATCAGCTCAGTATACACCCTCTCAAGTATCAGCTCCAGGTTCTCCTTTCCGTTACAGCATACCTCTATTTTCAGTGTTTCTCCTTATTTGGAGAATATGCAGTATCCTGGAGAGTGGAGACTTACAGCTGAAATAAGATCTTAGGCAGAATTAATTATTTTTAAACTACACCTAACATTCATCAAGTACGATATTTCTGAGGCGTACAGATTTGAAGTAACCTAATATCACTGAATTTTCATCACTCAGTGGTGTTCATCCTTGGTTCTGGCTCTAGTACTTTAAACAGGAGTATTGATAAGGTGTGGACCCGAGCTGCTGTTAAGTGCTTGAAACAAAAATGCATCTGCTTCCCTGCTCTAGCCAAATGAATTTATGGGCTTGCTTAAAACTTTGAGGCAGAAAAGGCTCAACCGCTATGTGCCTGCCTGTCTGCTTCCTTTTGGTCATCCTTTGTTCTTTCTACAGTGACCAGCAAGCAGAAGAACAAAATGCTATCAATGGGAAGAAGAAATCTCATCTGGGGAAGCAGACTGCCCGTGAGTCACACAAACGGAAAAAAGCAAAGAAGTCGCACAAGAAGAAGCAAAAAAAGCGATCACACAAAAAGCGAAAGAAAAAGAAAAAGGAGCAGGGGAGAACATCATCAGATTCTTCCCGGGAGAGCGAGTGCTCAGAAGAGGAGACTTCAAGCGCCCGGAAAGGGAAACACAAGCGCAAGAAAAAGACCAGGAAAGTGCCTGCTGGAGAACCTACCTCTTCTGGGCAGGAAAGTGACTTTTCTCATGCAAGCAGCTCAACCACCAGCAGCTCCGAGGACAGTGAATCTGAGGAGAAAAAAGAGAAACGGCCACCCAGAAAGAAAAAGAAACGTCACAATTCCGTGTCAGAGAGGCACAGTGAAGTACCAGAGAGGAAGAGCAAGAGGAAGAACTGGAAAGTGGCTGCTGATGAAAAATCTGAGGATAGTTCAGATGAGGACTGATGAGTCCAGGCTGCAGCTCAAACAATAAGGTGGGAGGACAGAGACAGTTTTTTATCTTTCAGCACTGCCCCACGATACAACTTATTTCAACACTGTGGTATATGTACATCCTGCCAGCCCACAGGGGAGAAAAACTGAGCCTTGGCAGCCTGCAGTAGGGGCCCCCTTGCTTTTCATTGACTTGATGTTCAGAAAACCAGGGGAGCGCTTGCCTGTCTCACAGTCTTACAGGTTGGCTAGTCCTGCCAACTTCAGATCCTTTTTCTGTGACCAGGTTGACCTCTGGTGAATGAAAATGTAAGAGGTTACCTGCAGGGGTAAAACAGGCAAGTTTGCGCCACTTTGATTTTTTTTATTTTTTTTTAATGAAGTTTAACGGATTGCTTTTTTAGTTACCGAATCAATGACCAAGACCTGCAACAGGATAAGGGGGAGACAAAAAGTCTGGTAACAGAGGAAATGTCACTGGAATTAATCCTACAGTAGCTTTGGCTTCCCATCCTCCAACAAAAGCAGAGCTGTGTGGTGGCACACAGAAGGGAGCATGAGGGAATACTCTCATTCCAGCTGCAGGTGCAGTGACTCGTTCCATAGTGATAAAGAAGAGACCAGTGCATTTGCTCGTTACAGACTTCTCTCCAAAACCTGGCACGGGTTGGCTGTTGTGTCTGCCTTTCCTTCGTTCTCTCTAGGGGGATGCTGAAACCATTTGTGCCGACAGAGAAGCCTTGGTGGGTGTTGTGTTCTGTCACTGGTTTGCCTAATTTGTCACTGGAGAAATTGGTACTGGGCCATTCTCCCTGCAGTTGAACATCCAAGCCTTTTGACAAAATAAATAAATCCAGACATGATTGATGCTTTTGTCATTGTTTCAGAGGAAAGTCAGAGGACAGAGCACAGGCCTGAGAGGACTAGGTGGTCCTTGTGTTCTTCCTGTGCCTCATGCTTCTGCCTGGTCGGAGCAGGTGGCTGCGGAGGGCTTAGTGGAGGGGAAAGCAGCCATCAGTGACATGTACTGCACCGATGGGATTGTTGTGAGTCAGTGACTGATCACAGCTCCTGCTTTAGTCTACAGCTGAACGAAAGTGTTGATGCCCTTAGGTCCTCATTCCGAGTCCTGCCTACTTCACTTGAATGGCTTGCATGCCCTTCTCTGCTGGCTAATGCCGAAGACTTGGAGAAAGTACTGCTGCAATCGCAGCTTGCTTTTGACTGCCTACTCTTTTATCACAGCCACTTCTTTGCTGTTCAGTCATGCAAACTGCTTCACAGTCATCACAGGAAATGCTCAAGAAGGCATTTATTTCTTACAGCGTCCGTAGTACAAAGATTTTTCGTTAGGAAACAGGCAGGTGAGGTGTGCCTGAATCCACTGCAGCCATTGCTGTGGATTTTAAGGTACGACCAAACCTCTCTGAAACAGTGTTTCTCCTGTCCTGAGACACGTTCATTCAGCGGCTGCTGGCCTGGGGGCAGCCGAAGGTCGCCGGCGCCGCCTCCCGCCATCAGCAGCTCTGGGTAAGCCCACCATTTGACCATCCCGCCGCCACCCCGGAAGCAGATGGGTTGGGGCGACACCAACTTCCGTTTCCGGTGCGCGGTGCCCTTGGGCCGGCTGGGGACGATGGCGGCACTGGTGCTGCTGCGGGTGGGGTTGGCGCGGCCTCGCAGCCCCCAGATGGGTGAGTGTCTGCTAGCCCCGTGTCCCGCCGCCTGGCTCTGCCTGACCCGGCCCTGACACCTCGTTCCCCTTCTCTCCGCAGCTCTTCTCGGAAGGACCTTTCTCCGCCGCCCGGCGGTCCTGGCGGCCGTCGCCGATCGGAACGCTCTGGCCCGGCAGAGCCACAGCTCCCCCCAGCAGGGCCACGGTACGTCCCGCCCGCCGTGTGTGGGGCTCTGTGTGTATGGGCCTGTCTGTGTCTATGCGTATGTATATTTGTCCGTGTGGGGGCTCTCCCTTTCCCTGAGGCCTGCGCCGAGCGCTGGGTTTGTCAGCCGGCTCTGAGTCCTTGTCTCCTACCCCGTCCTCGAAACGGTTACTCCGGCCTAATAGTGTGTTCTTTGTGCGCCCGTTACACCCACGTCTGGTCGAGGTTGCCGATTGCTCGACCCGTGTAGGAGATTTTAAATAATAGGTGGGATTATTTGGGGGTGGGAAAAACAGATGCAAGGCAGAGTAGCTTTTCTTAGGCTCCTCTTGGGTGAGGTAGGGTTACTGGTATTGCTAGAATGCGCTACTATCACCTGTGACAGTAGTATTTTCAGGCAGTAGCATGGTTGTTGGTTTGCACTCTGCCTGGCTCTGATTTAAAACAGTGTATGTGACTCTACATTGCTTGAATTTGAAACTGATGTTTGCAATGCCAGTATCGAGCCTGTGAATGCTGCAGGTCTCTCCATGAGAGATGTCAACTGAATGTTAAAAAAGTAAATGTCATCTTACTAATAAAGGTTGGGTTTTTTTTCTAGTGTGGAAAAAAGGTAGAAAGGTTTTTAAAAGAAATCAGGTCATTTAATGCTTCTTACGGTTCAGAAGCAGTAATAATATGAAAGGGCTTCAACTGCAACTTTTTTCTTGAACAGTAGAGCTTCTGATTCACAGAGGTTAATCTGAGAAGTCTGATCTGCATGCAGAGAGTATTTCTTAGATAGATAGTTTTTTGCTCCCTCCGTGTGGTAAGACTAGACAGAGTTGATGAAGGATAACTATGCCTAGATCAAGTTCTGGTCTGTCAGTTGCACAATTAAATATGAGAAGTGTTGTGACTGGAGGTTAAGGATGTTTTGTAGCCATTACAATGCAACTTAAAAATGCAAGGGATGAAGAAACACTTGTAAAAGAAACTGACTTAAATGCAGCTGAGCCATTTCGTTCCTTTCTGTTCCGAACTTCTTATTAACCAACAGACTTCATGCATGTGCTGTTGACTCTGGAATTCTACAGGAACACCTTAGTAGTCCCTAGCTTAGGTTTCTTTTATGGTTTATTTCAGGTCCTTTGGTTTCCTTATCATGACACTTTTCTGAATTTCTTTCTCCTTGCAAAACAAAGAAAAACCTATGCATTTTGCTTTAGACGGATAGATAATACCTGTGTGTTAGCTAAGCACTTTGAGGGATATTGTATTATAAAGGTAATTTCCCAGAGTCAGTTCTTGATATTTTTGGCGTAGTTTTATGCCGGCATTCTGGTCCAGCGTATTGTTTATGGTGTTCGGGTTTTGGCTTGTTCCAGAACTTTCTAGACATTTTGGGTGGGTTTTTTCCTAATAGTATTTTAATGCTTCTAAAAAGTGAAAGTTGGTTACGGAGCTCCCTAACTGGTATATCTATTTCTAGAGTCATCTGTTAGGTGGTTCAGATTGTACCCAGCTGAGTATCAATGGAGAACTGAAATCTTTTGGCCTCGAGCTGCTTCTAGGCCATGTGTCACTGTGATGGTCCCAGAAGTTTAATCTGCTATTTGCAGTTAAAAATAACAATATTGGCTCCTAGAGAGAACTGCACACAGTTATCATGATGTGCCGTTCACTGGAACCTGTAGTTGTGTCCATCCAGATCTCCAAGCCATTTCTCTAAAGGTGGGAGTAGTAAATAGTATGTAACAGTGGAGGAAACTCACTGGACAGAAAAGTTGTGCTTTCCGAGACAGTCCTTTCTGTGATGGTTGACTTGGCCCTTGGTCCTGAACCACAGGTTGTGAAAGTTGCTTTGATTTTACCTGTTGAGCTTCTATTCTTCTGTAGTAAAAGAAGCTTCTCTAATTTTTTTAGCAGCAGCAAAGAGAGGAATTTTTAAAATAAACCTTTTAGACCTTGTTAAATGGATACACGTGCTATAGCAGGAATTCAAAGGCATCTAGGTTTTGCTTGGATGAAAGCTTAGTAATCGGGCTGGAGAAAACACATAATTGTGTGGTGCTGATCAGGATGAGGTATCTGTTATTAAGGTTACAGCACTCTGAACAGGAACTTTGCACTGAAAAATACTTCTTCTTCCAGGCAGTTCCAAGGCTGCATCTTTGCACTGGACAAGTGAGCGAGCTGTCAGTGTCCTCTTGCTGGGTCTACTTCCTGCAGCCTACCTGTATCCTGGTCCAGCCATGGACTATTCACTGGCTGCAGCCCTCACTCTCCATGGCCACTGGTAAGCATATAGGTCCCTCAGAATTAATAGTAAAGTCTGATAGCCATAGCTCTTAAGCCTGTATACAGCAGGAAGCTTCCTGAATTGTTTCCTGACCTAGTATAAAATACCTGCAAAGCAGTGCAAATGAAGTCCTTAATCTCCAAGTTCAGTGACAGTCGTGATCTTTGACTTGTTTCTTGGTCTTCCTTTGTCATAATGTTCTCTCAGTCAGAAGGCAGGATACTTATTACTAGTAAGGAATTCATAAACCTTCTCTAGTGTTCTTCTACATAGTATCTTACTTTAGGAGGACTTCCTTGCCACTGTCTGTGTAGAATCTTGGATGTTTTCATCTTGTAAAAGAATCAATATTGTGTGAACAGAGGGAAAAGACATCTGTATAAAACAAGTTGTTCTTTTAAGGTTCTGTGCTGTGGGCTGGCTTTTTACATCTTCACGGTGGTGAGATTCTATTCTGCATAATAAAGAGTTCATGTCAAATACTCCGCTGAAGAAGCCAAGAAGCCAAATTCCTGAGAAATGGATGCTTGCTTGTGTTCTCATAGGCGTAGTTCCGCTGTGATCTTCAATGCGAGTAGGCTAGAAGAGACGTAGTTAGGAGCGTGTGGTTGCCCTAATGGGCAGCATTTACATTCTTGAGGTGATACTGGTAGTTGTCACAGGAATAAAGCAGATGAGCAACTTCATGGTACTTTGGGAAGCCAGGTTTTCTTAAACCTGAGTTTGTCCTACGAAGTTGTACCAGGGATTCTTGCACTTTCCTCACCGACTGGGGGCTAGAATCTAGGCCAGAATCAATCTGAAATGTGGCTATCCTTCAATATATTTGGCAGAGCTCTTTCAAATACAAAATACATAAAGCTAAGCTTGCCTGCCTGTGGAGCATTTCTTCACTTGTTTGGCGTGTACAAGCTGGTGCCATACTAGATGTGACCGTGTGGGGAAATTCGCGCAATGGAGGAGGTTATTGCAGGTTGATGTGTTGAAATGGGTTCTATTGAAGACGTTTTGTGTCAATGCAAGCACTTTTGACTCTAGTGATAATGTCTCTTGGTGGCAAGTGTCAGGATTGGTCATACGAGAAATCTCTTTTCCATAAAGAGTGTGGGGACTTCCCCTCTGAGAAAAATGTCTTGCTGCTTGCGTTCAGCTCTGCTGGTAACTTTCATCAGAGTTCATTCCTCCCCCGCTTCTGTGGTTTTTTTGGTCTCCAAGTCTCCATGTTTCTCCAAGTATTAAACTCTTATGTTGCAAAACATTGTCTGTTCCTATGTAGGAACATTCTGCTCTTACACTTTCATAGGTATTGGTGCTAGAATAGCTTTTGAAGCAAAAAGATCATTTGCTTGCCATAAACATTTGATTGCTGTAGCAGATCAAATAATCCCTCTGCTAGCTGATCAGAACCTGCAGAGGAGTATTGCATACATTCTTGAGACGTTTTCTTTAGCCTTTTGCTATGTTTTTCCTTAGGAAATCTTGTCCTAAAATATGTTGGAAATAGTGCTTCAGGTAGTTAGGTCATTAGCAGTCCAAACACCAACCTATCAATAGACTGACTCAAGATACCTGAAGCCATGCTTATCTTGTACCATTTTTGCTGCCATGTAATAAAGATTTCCCTGCCCAGTGAAGTTGCTGTGTTGTTAGCTAGACTGTGTGTTTACCACCCATCAGCTATTTCTCAAAATTCTCTTCCTTGTTCTCAGGGCCACCGGTCCTTTCCCATGAGGACTTGGAATGAATTAATTAGTTTGCTGTTAAGTCACACACCAGGTTTTCTGAGAAGTCTTAGGATGGATCGTTTTTATTGTGCCATGCAAAGAAAAGATGTTATGACAATCCCTTGTTGACACTACTGTTGAAGGGCAGCCTGTGAGTGAGTATGCTGTATTTATCCTAGCTTTGGAAGGCTAGAGCTGTGGCTGCTCGTGTGCCTGACCTTATTCCACTGTCCAGTAAAAATAGTTTGAGAGTAGTTGCCTTTCACTCCTTCCACTTTCTGCTTCCCTTCTGTGTTTCCCGGTGTTCCTTGCACCCCTTTTCTCACTTTTGACACCCTGATGGTAATAGACTTCAATTTAAGTGAAACTGAGCTCAGTGTTCACTTGCAGGGGCACCTGCTGCGTGACTTTGAACCTTGCCAGGTCATTAGGGTGTCTTATTTTGTGAGACAACAGACCTTCAGCTTAAGACTAGACCAAGGCAAAAATTCTATGAAGGAAACTGGCTTTAAATAGGGTTCTCTCTTTTATTTATTTTTTTTTTACCGCGTCGACATCTATCATTGCAGAAAGCAAATATAATTGTACTGCCACATTAGTTTAATAGCATCCTCTGCCTTCCCCTTGATGAGTAGTTTGAATCTGGACAAGGATTCACTTCCAGTCTCACAGATGCAGAACAAAACCACAGTTTGCTACTGTTGCTACTATTTTCTAATCTAAACGCGCGTCCTGGGGTCTTCCGTACGTCTGTGAAGATGGCTGATCCCAGAGCCACATCTTGCTGTCCAAGCAAGGAGGGTGTTTCTTCTGGTTTCTTCTCTTCAGTCCTTGGAAGTCAGCTAAGCCGCCCACTGTTTCTTGGAGATAGAACCTGTAGAATCTATTAATGAAAGGGCTGTGCTTGAACACCTTGTTTCCACAGTACCGTTAAGAAAACCCTGAGCCAGTATGTGTATTTCTAATAGGATATGTGGAATGTTGTGTTGTGTTGTTTTGTTTTAAATGGATGCATCTTCTTTTTGAGTGGGAACAAAAGCAAAGGTTGATGTTAGCGGGCGAAAGCTGGATGTGTTTGAGCCGTCTTAGAAGGCTTACATAAACGGGGTGGATTTCAGTTCTTCTCTTCAGTGACTCTCTTTCCTGATTGCGGCTTTTTTTCTCCCTCTTATTCTGTAGGGGTCTTGGACAGGTTATAACTGACTACGTCCATGGAGATATACCCATTAAGCTGGCCAATACAGGTCTGTATGTACTGTCGGCTGTTACCTTCGCTGGCCTCTGCTACTTTAACTATCATGATGTTGGTATCTGCAAGGCTGTTGCCATGCTGTGGAGCCTCTAAGATGCGACTGAGTCTCTGACAAACACGATTGTTCACTGCTGCCTCTGCTTCATCATATTTTTACCAACATGTTTAATGCAAAACAAATTAATAACCAAGGGTCTGTAGTAGGTACATGCTGCAGCAAGTTCAGAACTCTTCTTTTAGAAATAAATATCCAGCAGCAGTAAAAATGGTAGAAAAGAAAAAGTAGACTTTTGTGGATAATGAGTGGATAATGTCCAGCTGACAGTGAGGTGATTTAAGCTGCACTATAAATTGGGAGGAGTTAATTACATCAAGGAAAGCCTTATGTAGCTGAAGGTAAACTTCTTTGTAATTGCGGCTTTAATGAGTGTTTTTCTACAATAACTGTTGTTTGGTTTCCTACTTGGTAAAACAAACTCAACTTGCGGAAAATTGAACTGTTATTTCTGACACCACAACAACTGAACTGTATGTAAGACACAATCTGTAACTCTTTGGACCCTGAGAGTTGATGTAGAAAGGGGAATACTTTTTTCTTAATCCATACAATAAAGAATTTACAGAAATGGTGTGTGTGCTTCTGAAAAATTTCTGCTACTTCTGGATTTCTTTAAAATGTTTTCTCTGCAGATTTTGGGTTGGGGTGGGGTTTTTTTGGTTTTGTTATGGTGTGAGAAAACCCGTAACAAGTTACTGTCAGACAATTATTCTATTACTCGATGACCCCTTCCCACCCAGGAAAGGGGAATTGGGGAATGTAAAGAAACACAAGGGTTGAAATGTAAATACCTTTAATAGAATATGACTAAATAATTAACTTTAATACTAAAGAACCAGTAGTAATCCTGATACTGATATAAGATATACAAGAATTATACTCAGCCAATTCTATCAGCGGGAAGCTGTGCGCTCCCAGCAGTGGGCAGCCAAGGTCGGACACTGCGAGTACAACAGCTTTGGGGGGAAAGGGAGGCCTCAAGGGTCCAGCACCAGGGCAGGGAGTTATCTGGACTGCCGCCATCAAGGGAGAGCCCATCACACGGCAAACTTTTCTAATATATATTGAATGTGATGTTCGTGGTATGAAATAATCCTTTTGGCCAGCCTGTGCCAAATGCAGAGGCCTTGCTTCTCCTCGTCCCTGCACCTGGCAAGGCTCGAAAATACCGAGACCTTGAGTCTCTCAGAGCCTGGCTGGCCATAAAGTAAATATTTTCATGAATTCAGACACTAGAGTCTTCTAAAAGTGCCATTTTCCCAGCATTAAAAGAAAAATGAGTCCTGCATCTCTCAACCTAATACAGGGGGGTTTCTTGTTTGTTTTTTCCTAAAACCGAGTTCACATACTAATTCATACTACTGCTCTGCATTACTTCATTCAGATGTTAGAAAAGTAATTGTATGTATTAAGTATAATACATAAAGAAGTGGTTTACACTTGACTTAATACAAGAGTAATGTCCATTAAAAAATACAGCACTAATTGACTTCGAGGAAAAATACTTTTGCTTAATTTTGATTAATTTTAGGAGCTATAAATAGCATATGGCTTTCATATTTTCCCTGGAACCTGTATGTTCATCTGCAACGGGGGGTGTTTTCTAAATAAACACTGGTACATATATTCCTGTGTGACTGAAAATACAACTATCTCTCTGTCGTAGCTTGTCATGAGACAGAGGCAGCATTGTCTCCTAAACCTTGAGGATTTAGGGCATTTTACAGGGGGAATGAGAGTCTGGTTTTTAACTTTCTTCTCTTATCTTTTCTGACACTGATAGTAGTAAGGAGCAGTTTAACTGTTTCCACATTCTAATGGGGCTCCTGCGGTAGCATTAATAGTAAGAGGAAGAGAATTGTTTGTTACCGTCAGTCTGATGGTGCAATAACCCGAATGAGTAAGTTGCGGTTTGAATTCTGGAAGACTGTCTGATTTGATGTAATTTTTTTTTTTTAAATCTGGATTGGAAGTTTTGGTTTTTTAGCAACCTATTCATGTAATAATGGGAAATACTATCTACCTGGCCACTTCTGTTCGGCTAATCTTGTGGTCAGAATTGAGATGGTTGCTTCTGACTAACGTGGTCTGCTTTATATTACATTGTCAGTGTAACCTTACTTATTGTGTCAGAGTGAGGAAGCTGCATGTGTATGAGTCGCTGCTAAGTACGTCTGTACAATCTGAGCATGTAGCATAGAAAGTGTTTGACGTTCCCTCTTTTGAGATGAAACACAAGATGCCTCTGTGTGTGGTATTTGTTTAAGATATCTTGTATGAGAAAGGAAGTGTACGAGAGCTCTGGGAAAGTAGTAGCCCAGAGCTACGCTATTAGGAATTCGCAACTCGGACACCAATCTATTGTGGTTTTGAGGCAAGAACTAAAGGTAATGACCACAGCTTTCCCTTTGAACTGCATGTGCTCCCCAGTCAGGCAACACCTGCTGAAATTTCATCAGTTCCCTGTAATTGCCATTAACTTTTGTTCATAATTAATTGTTCAGGTAAATCGGTGGTTTTCTCAAAGATTTCCAGTAAGTTAAAAATTGTCTGTTGTTTCTACTTCAGTTGAAGGTGAGAATATCACTATGTAACTGAGACTGGTGAAGACACTCGGGAAATAACCTTCATGCAAAAAAAGTAATCCCGTAGTCTTTACTCGCCAGGTGTGTGGTCTGCTTATGAAGTCTGTTATTTTAAGCACTTTTCTCTCTCTCCCCAAAATTCTCAACTTCATCTGAGATACCTAATCCAAAAGCATTCAAATTCAAGAGGCAGTAAAGATTTTAGGCATCAAACCACACAGGACTACCTTATGCCTGAGTATTCTTGTTTCTTCATCGCATAATTCACTTTCATTTCACCCGAGAGGAAAACATTCCTGTGCTGCTTTTTGGCAAGAATTTGCATTTATTTTCCTGTGTAAGATGCTAACTTTTGTACTGACTTATGGTAGGTTAAAATATAAAACTGGCTTGCCTTGGAATAAGTTTTATTTTATAAAGAGCCCAAAATATATTTTAAGACTGTTGAAGTATATATCATAGGTTGCGACTTTCATTCTGACTTAGGTTAGAAACTTATCTTCATGGTTTCATCCACTTCATCTTCTCTTGAGAGTTTCTTCAGAATTAATTTTCTTAAGGAGCCTTCTTTTTCAAAGGCCAAGAACATCCCTTTTTCCAGGGAGTATTCAAACTTAAATGCTCTGGAGCTATAAGATGTGAATGTCTTTTTGAAAAAAATTACGTTACTTTCACCAGGAATGTCTTTGGGAACTTCACCTTCCTGAAGAAGAAAAAGAGAATGGGTTAGTCCCAGGAGAAGACATGAGCAGGTTTGTTTTAGCTCACACAGGTTTGAATTCTTAGTTTTGCCTACTACTCGTATCTATACATAAGGTATGGAAAGCAGATACTTACCCTAAATCGAACTATGATTTTTCCACATTCTTTCTCACAACACATGTAGTAACTTTTATCTTCTACCTGGACGCTGAATGCAACTGGCATCCCTGCTGAAGGTGTGGTACTTTTGTAATAGTGAATGTTGAAGTGCATTCCATTGCCTAAATAGAAATTGTTTGTTATTAACAGTCTGCTCAGAAGAGGGCTTCAGTGACTTAACCATATTATGTCTTACCGTTCCATTGACTTCCCAGGACACTTTTCCTGACAGGAGAGTTGGGACTCCAATTTTTATGACTGCTGGTAGCACATATTTGACTTTCTGCAATCATTCGATAATCCGAGATTTTGAATTTGCGGGAAAGCACGTGGAGTTACCAGTTAGTCCGGGTAGGATGTTGAAATCGTTTTATGTGCATGCATAAAGTGATAACTGAATTTATCAACAGGCATCTGACGATCAGATTATATCTGTCTATACGTGATTGTAACTAAGTATGTTGAACAAATGTAGTTTGGAATTAATTGGTGAGGCCTACCCAAAAAGCAAAGACAAAACCAGAAGTACATTGGTAACTCCTGCTGTTAGAAAAAAGTATAACCTTTTAGTGCTAAATACATCGTCTGCTCAAACCTAAAAACGATTTTTTTTGAATCTAACACACAAAA